>JASVEL010002086.1:0-294304 GCA_032618575.1 Nicotiana noctiflora | reverse complement strand
TTCTGTACTTTTGATTCTCTCCAGAAATAAATATAATTTGAGTTGATTCTTCTATTGATTTCAAGCATCTGTATATATCATGGAATTCCAGATTTGTTTTCTTCTCTCTCTTTCGTTTGGACTGGGCTTGAAGAACATCGTAGGCCTGGATTCAGTTAGACTTATAATTGGGCTTCTGAACAAAGATTTCAGCATATTCTGGGTTTCTAAAACACAGATACGAAAGCTGATCTACTGAATTTGAGCACTAAATGTCCAGGCTTGGAGATATAAATGATAAGGCCTGGATATACTTCTGAAATTATAACATAACTAAAAATGACTAAGGAAAAACCAATAATAGAAAAACATAGTATTTATTAGGATTGTACTATTTAAACAAAAATGGGACGAGCCTCGTATGAAAACAAAATAAGCTGGGCCCCCATATAAATAATAATAATGTGATAGATTCGGAAAGACCGTTTAGTAAATTCCACAGTCTTTCTAAAAGAATAACAAGTCGTTAGACGATATTGGCACGATTTTAAAATATACCTTCCCTAATATGAGTGCACATCTAATGTGACTCAAATCTTAAATCTCGGCAATGCCGAAACGTGTTAAAAGTAACAGGCGTACTAGCTGCGGTGTTACTCGAAATACATTTTCGCGACGTCGCAAGTCATAAAATATTAAAAGCGAAACATTGCACACATTGTAAAAGCACATAGTGAAATCAAGTAAAATCAAAAATGACAGTTGAACGACTGTGCTGAAACCACAAAATCCGGGAGTGCCTAACACCTTCTACCGGGTTAACAGAATTCCTTATCTGGATTTTTTGTTGCGCGGAATGTTAAAATAGAGTCAACTTCCTCGGATTCGGGATTAACTGGTTACTTGGGACACTATTATTTTCCCAAGTGGCGACTTTGAAATTTTAAATAAAATCCCAAACCGATTGTCCTTAAATTGGAAAAACTTCTTCATCGTTGTTATTATATCCCTTCCCAGGGTATTTATAATCAACGAGGTATACCTTATTCTCCTTATTCAGGAAAACTGAAAAAAGGTAGTAAAAAGGGAGGTGTGACAGTTATAATCTTCAGCCAGGCCCGAGGCTGAGGCTTCAATTGCAGTTATTATAGGTATGGTTCTGGTTTATGATAAAGATGCTTCAGTGTTATTAGATCTAGGGTATACGTATTTGTATGTATCATCTTATTTTGCATCATACTTTGTCAAGCATAGAGATTAATTGAATGTTCTTGTTTTTGTGTCTACATCGGTGGATGATTCTATTGTGGTCGATCGAATCCATCGTTCTTGTATTGTGGTGATTGGGGGTCTTAAAACTCGCGTAGACTTGTTGCGTTTACTTATGGTTTACATCAATATTAAATTGGGGATGGACTGGTTATCACCTTACCATGCTATCCTGGACTGTCATGCCAAGACTGTGACCTTAGCCTTACCGGGTATGCCTTGTTTAAAGTGTAGAGGTACTCCAGGTAATTCTACCCGTAGTGTTATCTCGTGTGTAAAGGCTTGATGTGTCGTCGAGAAGGGATGTTTGGCCTATTTGGCTTATGTTTGCGATTCTAGTGCTGAGTTCCCTTCTATTGATTATGTGCCCATTGTTCGGGAGTTTCCTGAAGTTTTTCTTTCAAACCTCCCGGGTATGCTACTCGATAGGGATATTGCATTTTTTATTGATTTGGATCCAGTTTCTATCCTGCCATATCGTATGGCCCCGCCGGAGTTGAAAGAGTTAAAGGAAGGGTTTCATAAGACCTAGTATTTTGCCTTGGGGTATGCCGGTGTTATTTGTCAAGAACAAGGATGGGTCGATGAGAATGTGAATTTATTGCCGGTAATTGAACAAGGTAACAATCAAGAATAAGTACCCGCTGCTGAAGATTGATGATTTATTCTACCAGCTTCAAGTTATTTTCCAAGATTGACTTGCGATCTGGCTACCATCAGTTGAGGATTAGGGCATCCGATGTCCCTAAGATAGCTTTCCGTACTGGGTACGGGCATTATGAGTTATTGGTTATGTTATTCGGGTTGACAAATGCCCTATCAGCTTTTATGAATTTGATGAATCGAGTGTTCAGGCCTTATTTGGGTCTGTTCGTAATAGTCTTCATTGATGATATATTGATATACTCCCGCAACCAGGAGGAGCACGAGCGACACCTTAGAGTGGTTCTTTAGACTATGAGGGATAGTCAGTTATATGCAAAGTTCTCCAAGTCTAAGTTCTGGTTGAGTTCAATTGCACTTTTGGGTCATGTGGTGTCAGCAGAGGGTATTCAAGTTGACCCGTAGAACATTGAGGCAGTTGAGAACAGGACTAGACCATCATCAACTACAGAGATTCGGTGTATCCTTGGATTGGCATGATACTAACATCAGTTTGTAGAGGGGTTTTATTCTATTGCAGCCCCAATGACCAGGTTGACACAGAAGGGTGCCCAGTTCAGAAGGTCGGATGCGTGTGGGGCGAACTTTTAGAACCTCAAGACCGCTCTGACTACGGCGCTGGTGTTGATTTTACCTATAGGTTTAGGGCCTAATATAGTTTATTATGATGCTTCCCGTATTAGGCTGGGTGCACTGTTGATATAGGATGGCAACGCCATTACTTATGTTTTGCGGTAGTTGAAGATTCATGAGAAGAAATATCCGGTTCATGATTTGGAGTTAGCAACCATATTTCACACATTGAAGATATGCAGGCATTATTTGTATGGTGTGGCATGTGACGTGTTCACCGATCACAAGAGTCATCAGTATTTGTTCAAGAAAAAGGAGTTGAATTTGAGGCAGATGAGGTGGTTGGAGTTGTTAAAGAATTAGGACACCATTTTTTAGCATCCCGGAAAGGCTAGTGTGGTGGCCGATGCTTTGAGTAGGAAGTCATCCAGTATGGGCAGTCTTGCTTTTATTCCGGTCGGTGAAATACCGCTTGTTGTAGATATTCAGGCTTTTGCCCGATCAGTTTGTGATACTGAATGTTTTTGAGCCTAGTCAAGTGTTAGCTTGCACGGTCACTCATTTCTTACTATTAGAGTATATCCGTGATCGGCAGTATGATGATCCTTTATTGTGTTTCCCTAGAGACACGGTGCAGCGTAGAGGTGCTAGACAGGTTACCTTAGATGATGATGGAGTTTTGAGATTGCAGGGCCAAGTATGTGAGCCTAATGTTGATGGGTTTAGAGAGTTGATTTTTGAAGAGGCCCAAAGATCCCGGTACTTTATTCATCCTGGCGCCGTGAAGATGTGGCGTAGAATGAAGAAGGATATCATTGCATATGTGGCTCGATGTTTGAATTGTCAGCAGGTTAAGTATGAGCATCAGAGGCCTGGTGGTTCATTTTAGAGGATTCATCTTCCTGAGCAGAAGTGGGAGCGGATCACTATAGACTTTTTTATTGCACACCTGCAGACTCGGAAGAAGTTTGACGTAGTATGGGTCATTGTTGATAGGCTGTCTAAGTCAGCAAATTTCATTCACATTCAGTGTCCTATTCTTCTGAGAGGTTAGGTGATCTATATTTGGGAGATTCTTTGCCTTCAGTGTGTGCTTGTATCTATCATTTCGGACCGGGGTACGCAGTTTACCCCGTGCTTCTGTAGAGCAGCTCAACGAGAGTTAGGCACACTAGTAGAGTTGAGCACAACATTTCAGCCACAGACAGACGGTCAGTCCGTGCGGACTATTTAGACTTTGGAGGATATGCTCCGAGCTTGTGTTATTTACTTTGGAGGTTTGTGGGATTAGTTTTTGCCCTTAGCAGAGTTTGCCTACAACAACAACTACCGGTCGAGTATCCACATAGCTCTTTATGAGGCTTTATATGGTAGGCGGTGTCGATCTCCGGTTGGATTGTTTGAGCCAGGAGAAGCTCGGTTACTGGGTACGTATTTTATTCAGGAAACCATAGACATGGTTAGGGTCATTAAGGATAGGCTTCATACAGCTGAATCGAGGTAGAAGAGTTATGCGGACCGAATGTTTAGAGATATGGCTTTTATGGTTGGTGAGTGGCTATTTCTCTGAGTGTCGCCTATGAAGGGCGTGATGAGATTTGGGAAGACGGGCAATCTTAGCCCTTTGTTCATTGGTCCATTTGAGATTCTTGATCGAGTGGGAGAGGTGGCTTATAGATTTGTATTGCTGCCGAGCTTATCTGTCATGCATCCAGTGTTTTATGTGACCATGCTTCGAACGTATCACAGCGATCCAGCCCACTTGTTATATTTAAGCACTGTCCAGTTGGACAAGGTCTTATCTTATGAGAAGTAGCCTGTAGCTATTCTAGACCGGCAGGTTCGTCACTTGATGTTGAAGAGTTTTCCTACAGTTCATGTTAAGTGGAGAGGTCAGTGTCCTGAGGCATCGACCTAGGAGTCCGAGTCTGATATGCGGAGCCGTTATCCCCATCTTTTCCCCAACCCAGGTAATTCATTCTTTTGTCTGTTCGAGGATGAACTTATTTTAGAGGTGAAGAATGAGATGAGCCAAACGGTTATCATTTGTTTTAAATTAAATTCTATGACTCCGAGGCCATGAAAACCTTGTTTAGAGTTACTTCAATTTGCATGCAATGTCTAAACGTGTAGCCGAAAAGCTTAAATGAAATACTGTGTCAAAAATGATATGTTTTGACAATAAAATGAATTAATTTTTTCTTGGTCAATATTTTGGGTAAACGGACCCGGACCCAATATTTGACAATCTATGAGGGTCCGTAGGAAAATATGGGACTTGGGCGTATGCCGGGAATCTAATTTCGAGGTCCCAAGCCCGAGAAATAAAATTTTGAAATAAATTGTTTTATGAAATTGTTTATAAGGTTTTGAAATGAAACTTGATTAGAACTTCATGGTATCGGGCCTATATTTTGGTTTTGGTGCCTTGTACATGTCTTATATATTTTTTAAGACGTTCATGTGAAATTTGGTGAAAACAAATATCGTTTGACGTGATTCGGACCTCAATTGGAAAATTTGATGTTTTATGAAGTTTGAACGAATTCATGGATTTTGAGATTTAAATTGATGTTTATGATTTTATCTTGGAAATTTGGTCGCACATATAAGTCTGTATGATGTTTTTAAAGTTGTGTGTATATTTGATTTGGAGCCCCGAGGGGTCGGGTGAGTTTTAAATAGGCCACGGGTGCATTTTTGAACTTTGAAAAAAATCTGGTATTTCTGATCTGCAGGCTTCCCATTTGTGAAGCAAGTCACGCAAATGCGAGCCTTGGATCACAAATATGAGAAGGGGGGCTGTGGAGCTTGATCACAAATGCGATAAAGTGGCCCACAAATGCGAATATGTGCCAGTCGCAAATGCGACATTATTGCTCGAAAATGCGAAGCCCAGGATTTCTTAAAGTGTTCACAAATGCGAAAATATTTTAGTAATTCTCACATCTGAGAGGTCGGGATTCGTAACTGCGAACCCCTATTCGCAATTGCGAACCCATGTTCGCATTGACCTGTATTTTTCTATACTTAACCAATGTTAAGTCATTTTTTACATCTTTGTCAAAACATAACTCCTTTGGGTGATATTCCAAGAATAAGTCTTCTTCCAAATCGATTGTAAGTTAGTTTTTACTCATTTTTTTTTAATCATTATCATCTTCTAACATGATTCCAACCTAAAATCAAGGATTTTCATGGGAAACATTGGGTGTTATGGGTAGAACCTACGTTTTTCAATAGTTGGGGATTTGGACCTCAATTTTATATCTGATTTCAAAAGAAATTATATATTTGAGTTCGTAAGGTAATGGGGTTTTGGTTCAAACCTCGGGTTTTGACCACGTGGGCCCGCGCGGGCGATTAATGACTTTTTGGGTAAAACATTGGAAAACTCATTTTCATGCATTGGGGTTGATTCATTTAGCATTTATTGATGTAATTAACTATTTGCAATTAGATATGAGTGAATTCGCTGTGGAATCAAGGGGTAAAGCTATAGTTAAGACTTGAGTTGTGTTCAAGGCATCGAGGTAAGTATTCAGTCTAACCCAAGCTTCAGGGATTAGGAGTTAAGTCATAATTACTATTTGTTAATTGTTGAGTACAACGTATAGGCAGGGTGACGAGTAGGAGTTGAGCTAGGATTGGTTATAGCTGATTCTCCATTGCCGGGATGGTTGATTAGACATTGTTGTTCCCTTGCCAGGAAATTTCTTTTGTTGTGTTCCCTTGCCGAGATTTATTGTGATATTGTGTTGGATTGAAAAAGGGAGCGGGTGGTATGCCTATCACAAGTTATTGATGTAAAACAGTGCGGGAGGTACGCCTACCACAAGTTATTTATTAAAAAGGGAGTGGGTGGTATGCTTACCACAAGTTATTGATGAAATGGGAGCGGGTGGTACGCCTACCACAAGTTATTGATGAAATATGAGCGGGTGGTATGCATACTACGAGTCATTGATGAAATAGGAGCGCGTGGTATGCCTACCACAAGTATAGAAGAATGGGTGTGGGTGGTACGCCTACCACGAGTCATGATGAAATGAGAACGGATGTTACGCTTACCATGAGACTTGATACAATGGGAGCGGGTGGTACACCTACCACGAGATATGAGAAATGAGATCGGGTTGCATGCCTACAATGAGATGTGTTCTGGAAGTGAAATTTGCCATTATTCTTCCTTATCCGTGTTAGAAATGAATTGTTGAATTCTTATTATTCTTTTTAGGTTTTGTATTATCTGCTATCCCAGAAGCATGATCCCCTCCCCAGCTTTAATTGTTTGTTTCTATCTATCTTTTTGTTGTATATGTATATATAACTGCACAGGATTATCTGGAGTACGGTCCTAGCCTCGTCACTACCTCGTCGGGGATAGGCTAGACACTTACTAGCACAAGGGGTCGGTTGTGCTGATGCTACACTCTGCACAAATGTCCAGATACCGGATTGGCATTTGGTCATTAGCAGTAGATTAGGAGTTATCCTTCAGTCTACCGAGACTCCTAGGTAGCTCTGCTAGCGTTCGTAGGCCCGGTATCTCCTATATCCTTTATTTTCTTACTTCATCTCTTTGTTTTAGAGACAATGCGTCTTTAGTTTCAGACTTCGTATTTAGAATTCTTAGATCATCTGTAACACTGTGACACCAATTTTTGGGTGTCACAACCCGAAATTCTCACCATCGGGAGTCATGATGGCGCCTACTCGTGGAAGCTAGGCAAGCCATATACATTTGAAATCTTTAATCCTTTCATGTATACATGTTTAAACAATGTGACTATTAATTAAAAAGCAATTAAATGATAGCGGAAAAAGAAAATTTTAGCAGAAGTCTTAGTTGAATAGGAAAGCAAAAGATACAAAGCCAATACATGTCTCTACCCAACACCCGGTGTCACAACATACACGGACTATTTAAGAGTGCTACATACAAGTGACTGATCAAGGAAACAAATCATTCTCGGGTACAAAAGGAAACAGTGCATAAATCAAAAAGAAGATATGTCGATCATGCGGATGCCTGCAGGACTACCTCGGGATCTCGTAGACTGAAGGATGTCCCCTGAACTACTGTTGTGCACTGTAAGGTGATCCGGTATCTGCACATAAGTGCAAAGTGTAACATCAGCACAACCAACCCCATGTGCTGGTAAGTGTCTGGCCTAACCCCACCGAGGTAGTGACGAGGCTAAGATTAGACTCCAGATAAAACCAGTGCAGTTATATAGTATATGGCAGAAAATAAACAAGTAATAAGTAGTTAAAAAGAGGAGGGGGTACATGCCTCTGGGAAATAGTTCATCTTAGCAGAAATTGAACAACATATCAAGGAACAGTACAATGTCTAAAACCATATAAGCATTGTTGTTGCAGCGTGCCCGATCTATACTCTTAACCATAACAGTTGCAGCGTGCAACCCGATCCATACGCTTAACCATAACTGTTGCGGCGTGCAACCCAATCTTTACTTTTAACTATAACAGTTGCGGTGTGAAACCCGATGCGTACATTTAATCATAACTGATGTAGCGTGCAACCCGATCCAATAAATATAATTTATACACGTTGTGGCGTGCAACCCGATCCACAATAGTTTATGTTGTGGCGTGCAACCCGTTCCAAATATACATAAATTACCATATCCATAAACACAAACCTCGGTAGAAGATCAATCATAAAATACTCATTCCCCGTTAGGGAAATCAACAGTACAAGTATACTCATCCCGGTTAGGGAGAACCAGCTATAACCAATCTCAATTCGGACTTGAGTATTTACATTAACACCATTTCTAACTCATAATTAATTGTCCACGAAAATAAGTCAAACCTTGCTCCACAAACAAATCTACTTATTATTTCATCCATAGTATTATTCAACAATACAACAATATCAATATAGGACTCACGGTCATGCTCGACACCGACGTATAGATACTCGTCACCATTCCTATACATCATACTCCACAAGAAACACATAACCAATACTACTCAACTCCTAGTCCCTCAAGCTAACGTGATACCGAACACTTACCTCAACTTCCCAGGTCAAATCAATCCATAACAATTGCTTTCCCTCTCAAATTCGTCTCCAACTCAGTCAAATATATACAATAGTGACTTTATAATGTCAATATATGTTAGAAAAAATAAACCCAATGTCTAATTATAGATTTCCAAACATTCATCCCAAAATCCCAAAATTGACCCCTGTCTCACTTGGCCAAAACACGAGGTTCGAACCAAATTCATATCCTCCATTCACCCACGACCCCAAATATATAAAGTTTTTCAAATTCGACCCCAAAATGAGGTCTAAATTAAGATAATTCAAAAAGCCCTAACTCTACCCATTTCCCCCAATTTATACCCTAAATTACATGTTTTAGGCTTAGGAATTCAATAGTTATTGATGAAAAATGAAGAAAACGAGTTAACATTTACTAACCCAAGAACTGTTGGCGAAAGAGAGCTTCAATGGATGCCTAAGGACCTTGAAAAATAAGGGTTTCGTGAGAGTTTATGTAAATCCCGTAACTACACTGTTCTGGAATTAAAATTATAACTGGGAAAAATTGCCCTTTGCATACGCGACAGGCTGGACGCGTTCGTGAACGGTAACATTGACATGGCATCGCGAACGCAGATAAGGGAGCGCAAACGCATAGAAGGAAATACTGGGGGTCCCTAAATTTGGTCTGTACGAATGCGTGGGGTATAGACGTGAATGCAAAGGAGGAGGAATTTAGGCATCATGAACTCGAATGAAAGGACGCGAACGCGAAAAAGAATCTTGGCCTGCAACAGCTGAAGCAAAGCTGCTATATTCCTAAGTTCCAAATCACTCAAAAACACTCTCGAGCCCTTGGGGCTCCTGACCAAACACATAAACTAACTCAACAACATCCTACGAACCTATCCGTGAGATCAAAACGCCAAAATAACATAAAAATAACAAATCAAACCTCAAAATTAATAGTTTTTATTCAAACTTCATTAACTTTCAAATTTTGAGTTCTAAGTTAGAAACACGTCAAATGATCTTTGATTTCAACCAAACTTTATAGAAAGTGCTTAAACCACATATAAGACCTGTATCGGGTGCTGAAACCAAAATACGGGCCCGATCATCATTTTCTAACTAGTTTCATTTCTAAGTTCCTTAATTATTTCCAAAAAACAATTTTACACAAAAATCCATTGTCAGCTTGGGACTTCGGCACTCAATTCTAAAAATTTGTCCAAGTCTCATATTTTTCTACGGACCCTCTGGGACCGTCAAATCATGGGTCTGGGTCTATTTACCCAAAAAGTTGACAGAAGTCAAATTTATTCATTTTGATATCAAAATTCTCATTTTTCGCACATAATTCATATTTAAGCTTTCCGGTTACGCGGCTGGACTGCACACACAAATCAAAGCAACCCTAAATGATGTTTTCAAAGCCTCGAGAGCACATAGTGGGTAATAAAATAATTGATGACCCATTGAGTCATCACATTCTCCACCTCTAAAACAACCGTTCGCCCTCGAATAGACAAAAGAAAGAAGTACTTGAGTCAGGAAAATATGAGGATAACGACCCTATATATCAGACTCGGACTCCAAGGTCGATGCCTCAGGAGGCTGACTTCTCCACTAAACACGAATAGGAGGGAAACTATTGGATCTCAACTGATGAACCTGCTAGTCTAGAATAGCGAACGACTCCTCCTTATAAGACAAGTCCTTATCTAACTAGGCAGTGCTGAAATCTAATACATGGGCTGGATCACCGTGATACTTTCGAAGCATAAATACATGAAAAACTAGATGCACGACTGATAAGCTAGGGGCAATGCAAGTCTATAAGCCACCTCACCCACTCTATCAAGAATCTCAAATAGACCAGTGAATCTAGGGCTAAGCTTTCCTTTTTTCCCAAATCTCATCACGCCCTTCATAGGTGACACTCAGAACAATACCCGCTCACCAACCACGAAAGCTACATCTCGAACCTTACAATCTGAATAGCTCTTTCGCCTGGACTGCGCTGAACGAAGCCTATCCTGAATGGTCCTGCCCTTGTCCAAGGCCTCCTAAACAAAATCTCTACCCAACAATCGAGCCTCTCCTAGCTCAAACCATCCGACCGGAGATCGACACTGCCTACCATATAAAGCCTCAAAAAGAGCTATCTGGATACTGGACTAGTAGCTGATGTTGTAGGCAAACTCTGCTAAAGGCAAGAAGTGATCCCACGAACATCAAAAATCAATAACACAAGCTCTAAGCATATCCTCCAAAATCTGAATAGTCTGCTCGGACTGAGCGTCCATCTGGCGATGAAATGATGTGCTCAAATCAACCCATGTGCCCAAATCTCGCTGAACTGCTCTCCAGAAGCGCGAGGTAAACTACGTACCCCAATCTAAAATGATAGATGTTGGCACACCATGAAGACGAACAATCTCCCGAATATAAATCTCAGCAAATCTCTTAGATGAATATGAGACTACCATAGGAATTAAGTGCACTGACTTGGTCAGCCTATCAATAATGACCCAAACTGCATCGAACATCTTCCGAGTCAACGAATGTCTAGTAACGAAGTCCATAGTGATACGCTCCCACTTCCACCCAGGAAGCTCAATCCTCTGACATAAACCATGAGGCCTTTGTTGCTCATACTTACCCGCTGACAATACAAATAATGATCCACATATGATACAATATCCTTTTTAATTTTATGCAACCAATAATGCTGCCGCAAATCCTGATACATCTTTGTAGCACCAGGATGAATAGAGTGTCAGGAACTATGGGCCTCCTCTAAAATCAACTCTCAAAGCCCACCCACATTGGGCGCACAAACTCTCCCCTACAATCTCAAAACTCCATCCGTATCTAAGGTGACCTACTCGGCACCTCCACACTACACCATGTCTCTAAGGACCCACAAATGGGGATCATCAAACTATCGATCGGGGATGCGCTCCAATAATAAAGAACGAGAGACCATGCAAGCCAACACACGACTGGGCTCAAAAACATCAACTTTCACGAACTGATTGGCCAAAGCCTGAGCATCAAAAGCAAGCATCCTCTGACTGACTGGAACATAAGCAAGACTGCCTATACTGGCTGACTTCCTACTCAAAGCATCGGCCACCATGCTGGCCTTCCCCAGATGATATAAAATGGTAGCATCATAATCTTTCAACATCTCCAGCCACCTCATTTACGTCAAATTCAACTCCTTTTTCTTGAACAGATACTAAAGACTCTTGTAATCAGTGAACATCTCACATGCCACGACATACAGATAATGCCTCCAAATATTCAATGTGTGAACTATGGCTGCCAACTCCAAATCATGCACTGGATAATACTTCTCATGAATCTTCAATTGCCTGGAAGCATAGGCAATGACCTTCCTATCCTGTGCCAACACTACACCAAGCCCAATACAGCAAGCATCATAATAAACTATATGAGGCCCTAATCTTGTGGGAAAAACTAATACTGGTATCGTAGTCAGAGCTGTCTTGAGCTTCTAAAAGCTCGCCTCACACTCATTTGGCCATCTGAACTGTGAACCTTTCTGGGTCAACCTGGTCATCGGGGCTACAATAGATGAATACCCCTCCACAAACTGACGATAGTAGCCTGCCAACCCCAAAAACTCTGAATCTCTATAGCTGATGCTGGTCTAGGCCAGTTCTTGACTGCCTCAATCTTCTTCAGATCCACCTGAAAATCCTCTGCTGATACAATGTAACCTGGAAATGCAACTAAACTAAGATAGAACTCAGACTTGGAGAACTTTGCATATAACTGACTATCCCTCAGAGTCTGAAGAACTACTCTAAGGTATTTTTTGTGCTCCTCGTGGATGCGGGAGTATATCAATATATCATAAATAAAGAATATTACGAACAAGTACAAAAAAGGCCTGAACACTCGGTTCATCAACTCCATAAATGTTGCTTAGACATTAGTCAACCCAAATGCCATGACAAAGAACTCATAATGCCCATACCGAATGCGGAAATCTATCTTAGGGACATCGGATGCCTTAATCCTCAACTGATGGTAGCTAGATGGCAAATTGATCTTAGAGAATACCCTAGCACTCTAAAGCTGGTCAAACAAATTATCAATCATCGGCAATGGATACTTATTCTTAATCGTACCTTGTTCAATTACCGGTTATCTATGCACATACTCATTGATCCATCCTTCTTCATGATAAATAACACCAGCTTTCCCCAAGGCAAAACATTGAGTCTAATGAATCCCTTCTCCAGCAAATCCTGCAACTTGTCCTTTAACTCTTTCAACTTCGGTAGGGCCATACAATATGGAAGGACAGAAATGGGCTGAGTGTCCGTAGCGAAGTCAATACAAAAATCAATGTCCATGTCGGGTGACATGCCCGGTAGGTCTGAATGGAAAACATCGGGAATCTCCCGAACAATAGGTACATAATCTGTAGGAGGGACTTCATCATTGGAATCACGAACACAAGGCAAGTAGGCTAGACACCTCTTCATGACCACAAGTCGAGCCTTCACATACGAAATGATGCTACGAGTAGAATGGCTTAGAGTACCTCTCTACTCTAAATGAGGCATATCTGGCAAAGCTAAAGTCACAATCTTGGCATGGCAATCAAAGATAGAATGATAGGGTGATAACTAGTCCATCCACAAAATGATATTGAAGTCAACCATATTTAAGAGCAACAAGTCTACACGGGTATCAAGACCACCAACCACTATAATACAAGAATGACGGACTCGTTCGACCATGATAGAGTCAGTACCAGAGTAGACATATAAATAGGAACACTTAATGCATCACTAGGCATGACCAAGCACGATACAAAATTAGATGAAACATATGAATATGTATACCCTAGATGAAATAGTACCAAAGCACCTCGTTAACAAACCAAAACTGTACCGTTAATGACTATATTTGAAGCCTCAGCCTCGGGCCTAGACTGGAGATCATAACAATGGGGCTAGGCCCCACCACCCTAAACCATATCTCTAGGTTGATCTACTATTGGATGGCCTCCACACTTGGCAGTCTGAGCTCTACCTCTGTGACCTCTGACTCCACCTCTGGTACCTCTAACCCCGCCTCTACATGGTTGGGCTGGCTACAGAACATCTGGTGCCTAAATCATAGGACGGGGACCCTGCTGCTGCGATTGAGTACCCCTCAACCTCGGGCAAGCCCTCCTGATGTGACCATACTCTCCACACTCATAACATACATCCAAACATTGTGGCTGAGGAAACTGAGGCTGACCCTGGCAACCTGAATGACCTTCATGGAAACTGTAAAGTGGCGGTGCGCTAATAGGAGTTGGCGGTGCACTGAATGGCTGCTGATCAGAATATGGTGCATGAGAACCACAGCCACCTAATGCATCGTGAGAAACCTGGAGAGCTGAATGAAAGGGCCTAGGAGGATGGCCTCTACCATATGAATATCTACCTTTAGACAAGGTACCGTTGAATCTATCAGAATAACAGGCTCTCTTATCTCCCCCATGACCACCCCCCTGCGATAGTACCATCCCAATCCTCTGGGCCACATTGGCCACCTATTGAAAACTGATATCAATAACCGCCTCTCTAGCCATCTGGAGACGAATAGGCTGAATTAGTCCATCAATAAATCGTCTTACTCTCTCCCTCTCAGTGGGACGTATAACAAGAGCATGGTGAGCCAAATCAATAAACGTGGTGTCGTATTGGGTGACCCTCATGGAACCCTGCTGGAGGCACTCAAACTGCCTCTAATAAGCCTCTCACTGAGCAATAGGGAGAAACATCTCCAGAAATAGATATGTGAACTACTCCCAGGTCAAGGCTGGAGATTCTGCTAGTCAAGCTAAACAAAAATCCCTCCACCAAATCTTGACGGATCTAGACAACCAGAATGTAGCGAAATTGACCCCATTGGTCTCAACAATACCCATGTTTTGAAGAACCTCGTGAAAACTATCCAGGTAATCCGGGGGATCCTCAGTAGATGCACCGCTGAATGAAGATATGAAAAGCTTGGTGAACCTATCCAGCCTCTACAAAGAATCTACGGACATAGCCGCTCCATTGCTGTCCCGAGTAACCACTCTCGGCTAAACTCTCATAGCTGGCTGAACACCTAGCATTTTAACCAAGGGAGCTAGCTACTCCGGAGTATGTGTAGCAGGAGTCTGGGCTCCTCCTCCAACCTAAGAAGTGGTTGGTGCTACAGGAAGCAATCATGTTCTGGTGACACTCTCCATGAGGCCCACCAATCGGACCAGAGCATCCTGAAGAACTAGGGTAGGAATAAACCCCTATGGGACCTGAACTGGGACCACCAGAATAGCTGGGGCTGGAACCTTGTCCTTAAAATCAACTTGAGGCTCTGCCACTGGTGCTGCTACTCGGGCCTGAGCTCTGCCCCTACCGCAGCCTCACGCACAGCCTCATCTCTGCCTCTTCCCCTAGTGGGAGCTGTTTGGGGTCGGATTTCTAAGAGGTAGATGAGGAAGCACGTGTTCATGCCATCTGCGAGAAAACAGAGTAGAAACTCAATTAGCATTGAGAAATAGAACCGCTGGACAAGAAAGAACAAATGTGAAACTTTTCCTAACTCTTTATCCTCTGGGGATAAATAAAGATGTCTCTATACCGATCCCTCAGACTCTACTAAGCTTTTCCGTGAGTTGTGAGACCTATGTAACCTAGGGATCTAATACCAACTTGTCACGACCTGAAATTCCCACCCTCGAGAGTCATGATGGTGCCTGCTTGTGGAAGCTAGGCAAGCCATAATCCTTTGGAATCTTTTATCCTTTTCATTTTGTACATGTTTAAATAGTGAGATTATTAATGAGAAAGCAATTAAATGATAGCGAGAAAAAGAAATTTTAGAGAAACTCTTAGAAGAATAGGAAACCAAAAAATACAAAGCCAATACATGTAACTTCATAGCACCTGGTGTCACAATGTACACAGACTATCTAAGAGTGCTACATACAAGTGACTGATCAAGGAAACAAATTAGTCTCGGGTACAAGAGGAAACAATGCATAAATCAAATAAAAGAGAATTCAGGCCCGCGGATGCCTGCAGGGCTACCTCGGAATCTCGTAGACTTAAGGATGGCCCCCGAACTACTATTGTGCACCGTAAGCCGCTCCTGTATATGCAGATAAGTGCAGAGTATAGCCTCAGCACAATCGACCCCATGTGTTGGTAAGTGTCTGGCCTAACCGCGGCAAGGTAGTGATGAGGCTTGGACCATAAGCAGTTAAAAAGGGGAAGGGGTACAAGCCTCGGGGAAAGAGTTCATCTTAGCAGAAATTGAACAACATATGAAGGAACAGTACAGTGTCTAAAACCATATAATAGCAATGTTGTTGTGGCGCGCAACCCGATCCGTACTTTTAACTATAATTGTTGCGGCGTGCAACTCAATCCATATGTTTAACCATAACTATTGCAGCGCGCAACCAGATCCAATAAATATAACATATACCTATAGCAGCATGCAACCCGTTCCATTCTAATTTATGTTGCAGCATGCAACCCGATTCACAATAGTTTATGTTGCGGCACGCAACCCGTTCCAAATATACATAACTTACATATCCATAATCACAAACCTCGGTAGAGAATCAATTATAAAATACTCATACCCGACCAGGGAGCTCAACGGTACAAGTATACTCATCCCGGCAAGCTAGAACCAGTTATAACCAATCTCAATTCAGACTTAAGCATTTATATTAATACCATTTCTAACTCATAATTAACTGTCCACGAAATAAGTCAAACCTTGCTCAACAAAACAAGTCTACTTATTATATCATCTGCAGTATTATTTAAGAACACAACAATATCAATTTAGGACTCACGGTCATGCTCGACACCGATGTATAGATACTCGTCACCATGCCTATATGTCGCACTCCACAAGAAACACACAACCAATACGTCTCAACTCCTAATTCCTCAAGCTAAGGTTAAGCAGAACACTTACCTCGACTTCCACGGCCAAATAAATCCACAACAACCATTTTCCCTCTCGAATTCGGCTCTAACTCAGTGAAATCTATATAATAATGACTTCATTATGTCAATATATGCTAAACAAATAAAACCCAATATCTAATTATTGATTTCCAATCTTTCTTCCCAAAATCGCAAATTGACGCGGACCCGCTTGGCCAAAACACGAGGTTCGGAAGAAATTCATACCTCCCATTTACTCACGAACCCGAATATATAATTTATTTTCATATTCGACTCCAAAACGAGGTCTAAATCAAGAAAATTCAAAATATACCCATTTCCCCCAATTTCTACCCTAAATTACATGTTTCAGGCTTAGTAATTCAATAGTTTTTAATGAAAAATGAAGAAAACGAGTTAAAATTTTCTAACCCAAGAAGTGTTGGTTAAGGAGAGCTTCAATTGATGTCTAAGGATCTTGGAGAAGAAGGGTTTTGTGAGTGTTTATGAAATTCCTGTAACTACACTATTCTGGAATTAAAATTATAAGTGGGCAAAATTTCCCTTCGCGTTCGCGACATGATGAACGTGTTCGCGAAGGATAACACTAATAAAGCATCGCGAACATGGAAAAGGGAGCGCGAACGTGTAGAAGGAAATGTCGGGGTCCCTCAATTTTAACTATGCAAATCTGTGGGACCATATGCGAACGCGAAGAAGAAAGATGGTAAGCCCCATATAACTATTCGTGAACGCGAGTGAAGGGACGCAAACGCAAAGAAGAACTGTGGCCTGCAACAGCTGAAGCAAATCTACTATATTCCTAAGTTCAAAATCACTCCGAAACACCTCTGAAACACTCTTGAGCCCTCGAGGCTCCTAACCAAACACATAAACTAACTCAACAATATCCTACAAACCTATCGGTGCGATCAAATCACCACAATAATATCAAAAACGATGAAAAAACCTCAAAATCAATAGTTTTTCTTCAAACTTTATTAACTTTAAAATTTAGAGTTTTAAGTCAGAAACACATCAAACGACGTTCGATTTCAACCATACTTTACAGAAAGTGCTTAAACCATATATAAGACCTGTACCGGGTGCGGGAACCAAAATATAGGCTCGATACCATCATTTTCTAATCAATTTTTATTTCCAATTTTCTTAATTATTTCCAAAACAATTTCACACAAAAATTCATTTATCGGGCTTGGGAACTCGGAATTCAATTTCGGGCGTACGTCCAAGTCCCATATTTTCCTATGGAATCTCCGGGGACTGTATAATCACGGTCTGGGTCTGTTTACACAAAAAGTTGACCAAAGTCAATTTTTTTATTTTAATATTAAAATTTAGCATTTTTCTCACATAATTCATATTTAAGCTTTCTGACTACGCGCTCGAACTGCGCACGTAAATTGCCCCAACGCTAAATGAGGTTTTCAACGCCTCAAGAGCACGGAATGGGTAAGAAAATAAGTGATGACCCTTTGGATCGTGACATTAAGGCTTAAGTTGATGTAATAGCTAGAAATTTCAGTTAGTTTATCGTTGTCTTCTGTTTAAATATTAATTTTTTGTTGTTATTATGATTATCGCTTTATATTTACTAAAAAGAAGTAATCGATTAACGCAGTAAGTAGTTAAGGATTGTCTTGCCTAGCTCTCATTAGCAGGCACCATCACGATTTCGAGATTGAGAGATCTGGATCGTGACAAATATTTTGTTTGAAGATGTTTTGATTTTCAAAATAACAGCAGTTAAATCAATGGTTAAAAACTATGAAAAGTGAGGACGATGTAAATAAATGATAATATTGTAGTTTACTTATTAGTATACTTTTCCCATCAAGTTTTAAATAAGGGATAAAGGCCAAAAAAATGCCTCTGCTATTGAAATTTATCCACGTTAGTACCCCGTTTTACTTTTCGGCTAAAATAATACCTACAGTTATTAAAGTAGGAGAAATAGTACCCTGAGTTGACGGACCTCATACGTGGCAACTGGTTCCCACTTAATAATGTGCCAACAAACAGAAAAATTGCCAACTACACAATTTCAACCCACCCCACATAATAACCCACCCCATTTAATAACCCGCCCCAAATATTTTAATAACTACACCTAAAAATTAATCCAAACCGGTCAAAACCTTTCACCTTCATTTCCAAAAAAATCTCTCATCTTCTCGCTTTACTGTAAAACTTGCCTTCATCATCTTCATCGTTGATGCATACAAAGGTACACCTATTTAAAAATAGTAAATCGTCATTCTTTGTTTTGTTTTTGGTATGGACGGAAGGATATTGTTGAGTTTAGTTTGATTTTTTTCTTTGACTAGGATTTTGATTGATTTGTATGTATATGTATTTTTGAGTTTGGAGGTGTGTCCGACTTTGTTTTTTTTGTTTGCGTGTGGTGTTCATACTCAATTTAACCGTATAGTTATTTTTGTTTTTTGGTCTTTGTTACTGGTGCTTAGGGTTTGTATTTTCTAATCGAATAATCCCTATCTTGTATTTTCTTTCGTTTTTTGGTCTTTGTTACTAGTGGTTTAGGGTTCGTATTTTGTATTGGAATAATACCTATCTTGTATATTCTTTTAATTGCGGTTTAGGGTTTTAATTTTTGTGGTCTTACATATATTGTATTAAATAGAAAAGGGTCCCCTTTGTGTTGGATCTATTTTTTTGTCGTGGTTATTTTGGGTGTTTGGTCCCCTATTTCTTATACAATTGTGTTGATTTAAGAGACAAGTGGGTCAGATTATTAATTATTATTTTTTGTTTATAAACTTAGTCCCACATCACCTCTTTATTTATTGTAGTTGTGTCTTCAAATGTTGCACATCTACTATTTTTCTTTGTTTGTTTATGTATCTTTGTCTTCATTTGTGGAAGAACACTATTGTAGTTGTTTGTGTCAACACATTATATAGGTTGTAATGTTAGAATTTGTAAAACGTTTCCCTTTCTTATTCTGTAACTTATATGCAATGGTGTTATTGGATCTAATTTTTCACTATGATGGTGATATGATAAAGAGACCACAAGTGTTATACTCAAGGAAGATGGTGCACACTATTAAAGGTTTTAACTCTGACCAATTGTCTTATAACTTTTTAGTAAATGAATTTACTTCTAAGTTGAGGTTTATTGGAGTTCAACAAGTAATTTTGAATGGGCCTAGTGGTAGATATTATGAAATAGAATGTGATGAAGGTGTTAGGACTCTATTTTCTTTGGTTAGTGATCAGTTTAAGGTTATTGACATCTTTGTTGTAGATGAGTGTGAGTTATCTATAATGTTCATAATATAGACCACCACATTGAGCCTAGCATGATAGAAGTTGATGCTGCTACTAACTGTAGTTCAGATGACAGTGGAGAACATGACTATCAGTCTTCTGATTCTTCTGATTCTGACACTGAATCTGATTCATTAGAACTACTGCATACAGAAAAAGAGAGGAAGATATCTGATAAATTAACTAAGTATAAAGAGTTAAACAAGTCCATGACATACAAATACATTCCAGAAGCTAGAAAATTCATGAACGTATATTTCCGTGCTAATGGTTATGGGTTAAAAAAAGTCAAGAGTTGCCCCTAAAAGCTTAGGTACAAATGTGTAGATGAAGACTGCCCCTTTCTTTTTCATATTTCCAAAGCCTCTAAAGGTCCTGGTGTTAAATTCAAGACATTAAATGAATAACATAAGTGTAATACTGCATATGATAATCATATGGTGAATGCAAACACCATAGCTGCTTACTTTAAGAGCAAGCTACAAGATAATCCTAAGCTTAAAATTAAGGAGATGATGGCAAGTGTAAAAGATGAAATTAACATCAATGTTAGTCATTCAAAGTGTAAAGGAGCCAAGATAATGATATTGGAGAAGATAGAGGGTAGTTTTGCAGATGAGTACAACAAGCTTGAGGCTTATGCTAATGAATTAAGGTCTAGTAATCCAGGAACAAATGTGGTGATTAATATTTCAAAGGATTCACTTAGTGAAGGTAAAAGAAGATTCCTAAGAATGTACATCTGCTTTCATGCATTAAAAATGGGGTTCAAGAGTGGGTTGAGACAATTCATTGGGTTGGATGGAACCTTTCTGAAAGGGAAATGCAAGGGTCAACTGTTAGTAGTTTTGAGGCACTTTTATCCCTTAGCTTGGGCTGTTGTTGATAAAGAGACCAAGGTGACATGAAATTGGTTCTTAAGGCTGCTACAACATTCACTGGACCTCAAAAGTGGAGAATGGATTACATTTATTTCAGATATGCAAAAGGTATGACTTTACTGTTTCATTAGCTCATAAATGTTCCATTTCATTTGTTGAAGTTTTAGCATATAATTAGCATATAATTAGCTCATAACTAGCTCTAATTAGTTATAACGGTTGCATATAATTAGCTCATAACTAGCTTTAATTAGTTATAACTGTTGCATTTTATTAGCTCTAATTAGCTTATAACTGTTGCATCTCATTTGCTGAAGTTGCTGAATTACCTTTCTATTGCATTAGTGGAGATGTTTAGTTTTTGATGCATTTCTTTACTATTTTTTTTATTTTAAGGGTTTGATTGATTCAGTCCACTTGTTTCTTCCTGAGTCACACCATAAATATTATGTAAGGCACATAGAGGCAAATTGGTGCAAAAAATGGGAATATGGAAAATATAAGAAGTACTTATGGTGGGCTGCCTGGAGCACATATGAGGAAGATTTTAAAGATCAATTAAGGAATATGGAACAAGTGGATGTAGATGGAAAGGAAGCTGTTGAGCATTTGATGAAGTACCCACCTGAAAGTTAGAGTAGAGCATACTTTAACACTGTTTGCAAGAACCATTCTGTTGACAATAATCTAACAGAGTCATTCAACTCATAGATAAAGGAAGCAAGATTCAAGCCAATTATCAAGATGCTTGAGGAAATGAGAGTAAAGGCTATGAATATGCTAAGGGAACATGAATCTGATGTGATGTCATGAACTAATGACTTCAGTCCCCAAACAATGCAACTGTATAACCAATACTTGAAGATTGCAAGCAAGTGTCATGTTCATTCCAATGGTCAAGAAGGGCATAAAGTGAGTGAAGATGGTGACAGGCATACAGTGAATATGGTCACCATGAGATGTACATATAGGACATTGGACCTTAATGGAATTCATTGTCCTCATGCAATCAAAGCAATACAACACAACAAGGTTAATCCTGTGACTGAAATACATTGGTGGTACTCCAAAGAGGCCTATCTCCTAGTATATTCATATAAACGTCAACCAGTGAGAGGAAATAAATTCTGGAAGGTTGAAGCATCTCATGCTATGGAACCACCGGTAATGACTTCAACGGCTGGCAGGCCTAAAGTCAAAAGAACAAGAGAAAAAATGAAACAGTCAATAGACAAGATGAATGGATGCAGTCCAGGAAGGGGGAGATAATGAATTGTTCCACATGTGGTCAGCAAGGACACAATGCCAGGGGTTGTGCAAAGGTAATATAATTCTTACCTATTTGTTACCTATTTACCTATTTACTGTTACCTATTTGTTAAATAGAATTCTAAGGGAAAGCAACCAATGGCAAGTAAGAAAAAAGGCAAGCAACCAAAGAGGCAAAGGTGTTTACCAACTTAGGATAGTAATGATGAGCAGCCCATGTCACCATTTGCTTCAAATGTACCGTCTGAGGAGGAGATAGATCTTTCAGCACCACTGTTCAGTCAAGCAAGTCAGTCAAGTTATCCAGTACAAGCCTCTTGATTTCAGTTTATGCCAACTCCATCAGTCCAAAGGAAGCCTCCTAACAACACTATTCCACCAGATTTTGAATCAGATTCTGCCCCAAAAATTAGGCCAAGGAGTTTCTCTAAAGAAAGGACAAGACTGCGTATGAGACAGCAAGGAACCATACCACCTAAAACAAGGACAATTAATTTTGTTGGTGACTCATCTAGTGTGACAAAGAAATCTGTAACAAGAAAGGGTAATGGCAAGTCACAACTGTAATGTGACTTGAACTATATGTAATTACTGCTAGGATAGTGAAAGTTTTTGTAAGGACAACACTTGTAATTTTTTGGCTGCTAGGCAGTATGTAATTACTGCTAAGGCGGTATATATTTTGGTTGGTTGCATCTCTTTTTTTGGTGGTTGATATAATTATGAATGTTATGAAAGTCATGAATGTTTGGTCATTGATGTAATTATGAATTTTATGAAAACAAGTGTTATGAATGTTATTATGTAACGACCCGGCCCGTCGTTATGGGAATTACCACCCCGTTACCTTGCAACTACATATATTATGCTTTTAAATCAGTATTAGAATATATTGGGTTAGTTAGGAGTGATTTGGATTAAAAATGAAACAAATAGCATGTTTGAAGAAAGCTTGAATATGAAAAGTCAACCAAGAGTTGACTATTGAGTTAGAGTGCTCGGAACCGGATTCTGATGATTCGACTAGTTCCCGGGGATCATTTATGACTTAGGAGAGCAATCGGAATTGAATTCGGAGGTCCGGTGTAGTTTTAGGCTTGAATTGGCGAAGGTTGATTTTTGGCAAAAACCGGATGGTAGGTGATATTTTGATCCGGGGGTCGGAATGGAATTCCGACAATTTCTGTAGCTTCGTTATGTGATTTTGGATATGTCTGCAAATTTTCAGGTCATTCGGACATCGTTTGGTCGGGTTTTGGATTGAATGTTAGTTTTGAAAGTTTTGAAGAGACTTAGGCTTGAATCCGTGAGTAAATGGAGATTTCGATGTTTAGTGTGGTGTTTTTATGATTGGAACAAGTTCGTATCATGTTTTGGAGTATGTTGGTGGTTTTCGTTGGGGTCCCGGGGGTCTCGGGATGAATCCGGGGGTCCAAACGGACCATTTTTGGAAGAAAAGAGAAGGCTGGTTGCTGTCATAAACGCAGCAGGTTTTTGCTCTCCGCGATCGCGGGGAGGGGGACGCGATCGCGTAGAGTTGGGGGCTAGGCCATCGCGATCGCAGGATCACCAGTCGCGATCGCGTAGAGTTAGTCGAGTGGCCATCGCGATCGCATGAGCATCTACGCGATCGCGTAGAAGAGAAATGGGGTCCAGGGAAAAAATGTTCTACGCGATCGCAGGAAGAGGGACGCGATCGCGTGAAGCCGGATGATTGTACATCGCGATCGCGTGAGGAGAGTCGCGATCGCGTGAGGCCGAAATTTTTGAACATCGCGATCGCGTGAGTAGAGTCGTGATCGCGTAGAGCAAATGGGTCTGGCAGAGAATTTAATCACAGAACAGAGGGTTACGGGTTCATTAACCCAAAACTCAATTTTGAGCCCTAGAGAGAAGAAAACTCGAGGAAATCACTGAAAAGTCATCGGGTATTCGTCGGAGGTAAGATTCTTGACTCAAAAACATCATTTTATGGTAGTATTAACATCAATCTTCATGAAATTGGGTTGAAATCTTGAAGAATTGTGGCCTAAGTATTGAAAACGAGATTTTTGGATTTGGAAGGCCATTTGAACTCCGATTTCAATAAATTTTATATGCACGGACTCGTGGCGAGATAAGGATCGCGTTGGTACTAATTTCGGATTTTTCCGAGCAGTGGGCCCGGGGTCGGGTTTTACCAACTTAGTGTATTTATGCAAATTTCATGTAAATTGAAGTGGGTTATGATTCTTTGACCCGTATTTGATATAATTATTGTTATTTGACTAGATTCTACACACGAGGGAGCTAAATTCAAAGGAAAAGGCATCGCGGACGAGTCTACGACCGGCTAGAGGTGAGTAGTTTGTGTATATGGTAGCTTGAGGGTTCGAAACCCCGGCTTAGCACATTGTGACGCTAGTAGGGCGTGGCTCGCACACCGTGGCAGGTGCGGGATTGATTGTGACTAGGGATTGAGACTTGGTCCATCCCGGGATGTGAATAATATGTTGTTAGTGTTGGAAATACACTGTATTTGATATATTTGTGGGTTGTAAGCCTTGTTTGGGGCCTTGTGCCGATTTGTAGCGTCCTTAGAGGACAATATTTATGTGATAGCTATAATTGCTTAAATCACTGATCTCAGTCCTGGAAATTGAAATCACACTTTTGAAGTGTTAAGTCACCGCTTTTACAAAATTAAATAAAGTTAAAGTATTTTTCATAAATTATGAATTGAGAACTAGAATTAAGGAAAATGAATTGTTTTGTGACTTAATTGCTTATTGTGAACTGAGTATGGGATCGGGCTGCACGCCGCAGTGGTTGATATGTGGATCGGGCTGCACGCCGCAGCAGTATTGCGCTTGGGCTGTAGGAGCCCCTCCGGAGTCTGTACACACCCCCAATGAGCGTCGTCGACGTTAAATTGGATCGGGCTACACGCCGTAGCGGTTATGTGCATTGCATTGCATCCATATTTGTTGAATTACTCTGTGGTAGCTGTATTGTATTGTTGTTGCTAGTTCGTAGGAGAATTGGACTGTAGTGTAGCTTCATATTGTGGTATTTTGTGGATTTCTTACTGTCAGCTACTTATATATATTTATTACTCACTGAGTACTTAGTACTCACCCCTACTCCCTGCACCTTTTGTGTGCAGACTCGGGTACTCAGGAGCAGTAGACAGGCATTTCCAGCATTTGCAGTGTCATATCGAGTTGCTGAGGTAGCTGCCTACGTTCGCAGAACCTAGCTTCTCTTCTCCTTTCCAGTTGTTATTTGTATTTTGTATTCAGACTTGGGTATTTCTGTACAGTACTCTCTATCCCTGTTGGTTTTTGTTAGAGGCTCTAGACTTGTGACTCCGGATCTTTGGGAGTGTCAGTATTTTTGTTCATTATTATTATTATTGGAGTTCTTTGACTCATATATTCTTCTTGGAATTGTCCATTTGGGACTGGTATTTGTGATAATTAAATTGTTTGGTCTGGCTGGCCTAGCTTGATTGTTGGGCGCCATCACGACTGGATTTGGGTCGTGATAAGTTGGTATCAGAGCCCTAGGTTATTAGGACTCGCGAGTCATGAGCCGGTTTAGTAGGATTTCGCAGATCGGTACGTAGAAGTCCGTATCTATCTTCGGAGGGCTACAGAAACTTTAGGAAAAACCTCATTTTCTTGGATTCATATCGTGCGATCTATGTTATCATGAAATTAAATCTTTCCATATTCTATTCTCTCGCGGATGGCGAGAACACGAGCTAACGGACGTGGCGGACGACCACCAATGGCACCCGGAGGTCGTGGTCGTGGTAGAGGTAGGGCGGCGACGCCAGGCACTCGCCGACCCACCGGCCGACCGGACTCGGGGTCGGATTCTCGCACCGGTGGCCCGGACTCGGGACCGCATTCCGACGGCGGACGCTCCGACAACTCAGGTTCAGGCGCCGGCAGCTGCCTGTCGCGATACCGGGTCTTCGGGAGACCTTGGCTCAGATCTTATCGGTGTGCACGGGTTTGGCACGAGTAGTTGCAGCCTATCGCCGCGAGATCTTCTTCACGGGCGGGGGAGGGAATCGGACCCCGTGGCTCGCACACCCGAACCGGTAGCACCTAGTTGCGCCCGTTGCACCGGCTCCTGCTTATATGGTTCCGGCTATGCCCGACGATGAGCGGCGTCGTTTGGAGAGATTTGAGAGGCTACGGCCTCCGACATTCGAGTGGTGCCGAGGGCGAGGACGCTCGGGGTTTTCTTGACGGATGTCGGCGCGTGCTTCGCACCGTGGGTATTCTAGAGTCCGGTTTTCATTCACCACTTTTCGGTTCACGGGTGCGGCATTTCGGTGGTGGGAGGATTTCGAGAGGCGTAGGCCCGGTGGGGCAGCACCCCTCACTCGGCAACAGTTCTCCACGGTATTTTTGGAGAAGTACGTGCCTCGGTCTCGGAGAGGGGCTGCGACGTCGGTTCGAGTGGTTGAAGCGAGGAGAGATGACGGTTAATCAGTACGAGATGAGATTCACACAGCTGGCACGTCATGCCATGTGGATGGTTCCTACGGACACAGAGAGGATTCGGAGATTTATCGATGGCCTAATTTATCCCATCCGCATATTGATGACCGGGGAGAGAGTTTCGGCAGTTTACCTTCGAGGAGGTGGTTGATGTTGCCCGCCATATTGAGACAGGATCGCCGGAGAGAGCGGGAGGAGAGAGAGGCTAAGAAGCCTCGTGGTCAGGGGTTACGGCGGTGCTCCGTCTAGGGGCCAATTTCGACGCATAGCGAGGTCGCTCTTTCGAGTCTCATCGGTCCGGACATACGCAGTCCGGCTGGGGTTTCATCGGATCGTGGTCGTCGAGGCCGGCGAGGTTATCGTAGCCGTCAGCAGAGTCAGCCTACACCGAGTGCTCTTCCGGCTCAGAGCTCTACTCCTGCTTCCTCAGCACGGGGTTCATCGGTAGCGAGGGGTCCTCGGCAGCCCCTTCTTCCATCTTCGAGCCGTTGTTTTGAGTGCGGTGACTTGGGCCATATCGGGAGAGAGTGTCCTCGGTGGCTTCGTAAGCGGTCTCGATAGAGGGATCGACCCTCGTCCTCTACTCCTCGTTTCTTCGGCCGCCGGCACGGTCGGCTAGGACTGGTGGCCAGGTATCCACAGGTCGCCCTAGGGGTGAGGATCGTACTGGTGGAGGCCAGGCTCGTTTCTATGCTCTTCCGGATAGGAAGGATGCTAGTGCTTCGGATGCGGTTATTTCAGGTATTATCTCAGTCGCCACGGGGATGCTTCTGTCTTATTTGATCCCGGATCCACCTATTCTTATGTCTCTACTTATTTTGCACATCATTTGGGTATGACCCGTGGTATTCTTGCTTTGCCCGTACATGTGTCTACCCCGGTGGGGGATACTGTTGTTGTGGATCAGGTATATCGATCTTGTCTTATTACTATTGGGGGTCTGGAGACCCGAGTTGATCTATTACTACCGGGCATGGTAGATTTCGATGTTATTCTAGGCATGGATTGGCTATCTCCTTACCATGCGATTCTGGATTGTCATGCCAAGACAGTCACACTAGCTATTCCAGGTAATCCAAGGATCGAGTGGCGTGGCTTGACTGATTATGTGTCCGACAAGGTGATTTCTTATATAAAGGCCCAACGAATGATTGGCAAGGGTTGTTTATCTTATTTGGCCTTCATTAGAAATGTTGAGGCTGAGACACCCAGTCTTGATTCGGTTCCCATTGTGAGGGAGTTTCCGGATGTATTTCCAGCAGACCTGCCAGGCATGCCGCCTGAACGAGATATTGATTTTGGTATTGACTTGGTGCCGGGCACTCAGCCCATTTCTATTCCTCCCTATCGCATGGCACCAGCAGAGTTAAAAGAATTGAAAGAACAACTTCGGGAACTCTTAGATAAGGGTTTCATTCGTCCGAGTGTGTCACCTTGGGGTGCACCGGTGTTGTTCGTGAAGAAGAAAGATGGCACAATGAGAATGTGCATTGATTACAGGCAGCTGAACAAGGTAACAGTGAAGAATAAATACCCATTGCCTCGTATTGAGGACCTATTTGATCAGCTCCAGGGAGCTAGTGTATTTTCTAAGATTGATCTTCGATCGGGCTATCATCAGTTGAAGATCAGGGACTCGGATATTATGAAGACAGCGTTCAGGACGCGATATGGGCGCTACGAGTTCCTGGTGATGTCTTTCGGGTTGACTAATGCCCCAGAGCTGCATTCATGCACTTGATGAATAGTGTATTTCGGTCGTACCTTGATTCTTTAGTGATTGTGTTTATTGATGATATTCTGGTGTATTCGCGCAGCCAGGAGGAGCATGCACAGCATTTGAGAGTGGCATTGCAGAGGTTGAGAGAAGAGAAACTTTATGCAAAATTCACTAAGTGTGAGTTCCGGCTTGATACTGTCGGTTTTCTGGGACATGTAGTGTCCAGTGATGGTATTCGGGTTGATCCACAGAAGGTCGAGGCAGTGCAGAATTGGCCCAGACCTTCCTCGGCTACAGAGATTCGGAGTTTTCTCGGCTTGGCAGGCTATTTTCGCCGGTTTGTTCAGGATTTCTCATCTATTGCTTCACCGTTGACTAAGTTGACACAGAAGAATGCTCCATTTGTGTGGTCTGATGAATGTGAGGAGAGCTTTAAGAAGCTCAAGGAGGCTTTGACCACCGCTCAAGTACTTGTGTTGCCATCAGCCTCAGGGTCATATACGGTGTATTGTGATGCTTCTGGAGTTGGACTCGGTTGTGTGTTGATGCAGGAGGGTAGAGTTATTGCATATGCTTCTCGTCAGCTAAAGCCCCACGAGAAGAACTACCCTGTTCATGATTTGGAGTTAGCTGCTATTGTTCATGCCTTGAAGATTTGGAGGCATTACCTATATGGTGTATCTTGTGATGTATATATAGACCACCGCGGCCTTCAGCATTTGTTTAAGCAGAAAGATCTAAATTTGAGGCAGCGCAGATGGCTTGAGTTGATTAAAGACTATGATATTACTATCTTGTATCATCCCGGGAAAGCCAATGTAGTGGTTGATGCATTGAGCCGGAAGGCTATTAGTATGGGCAGTTTGGCGTATATTCCAGTTGGGGAGAGACCCCTAGCAGTTGATGTTCAGGCGTTAGCTAATCAGATGGTGAGGCTGGATATTTCTGAGCCCAGTCGGGTGATGGCTTGTGTAGTAGCTCGTTCTTCTTTATATGATCGAATCCGAGAGCGCCAGTATGATGATCCACACTTACTTGTCCTTAAGGACAGAGTTCAGCATGATGATGCCAGAGATGTCACTATTGATAGTGATGGTGTATTGCGGATGCAGGGCCGGATATGCGTGCCCAATGTTGATGGCCTTCGTGAATTGATATTGAAAGAGGCCCATAGCTCGCGGTATTCTATTCATCCAGGAGCCGCGAAGATGTATCAGGATTTGAAGCAGCATCACTGGTGGAGAAAGATGAAGAAAGATATTGTGAGCCATGTGGCTCGGTGTCTAAACTGTCAGCAGGTCAAGTATGAGCATCAGAGACCTGGTGGTGTATTCCAGCGTATTGATATTCCTGAGTGGAAGTGGGAAAGAATTACTATGGACTTTGTTAGTGGACTCCCTCGGACGGCGAGGAAGTTTGATTCAGTTTGGGTGGTGGTGGATAGGTTGACCAAGTCAGCTCACTTCATCCCAGTGTGTACTACTTATTCCTCAGAGCGGTTGGCAGAAATATTCATCCGTGAGATAGTGAGATTTCATGGAGTTCCTATTTCTATTATATCAGACAGAGGTACCCAGTTCACATCCCAGTTCTGGAGGACATTTCAGCGAGAGTTGGGTTCACGGGTAGAGCTGAGCACAGCATTTCATCCACAGACGGATGGGCAGTCTGAGCGTACTATTCAGATATTAGAGGATATGTTGAGTGCTTGTGTCATTGATTTTGGTGGTTCATGGGCTGATTATTTGCCTCTTGCGGAGTTTGCTTATAATAATAGCTATCAGTCCAGCATTGAGATGGCACCGTATGAAGCTTTATATGGGAGGCGGTGTAGGTCTCCAGTCGGTTGGTTTGAGCCCGACGAGGCTAGGTTGTTGGGGACAGAGTTAGTCCAAGATGCCTTAGACAAGGTGAAGGTGATTCAGGAGAGACTTCGCACAGCTCAGTCGCGTCAGAAGAGTTATGCAGACCGGAAGGTCCGAGATGTGTCTTATTCAGTAGGTGAGAAGGTGTTGCTGAAGGTTTCACCTATGAAGGGTGTTATGAGGTTTGGAAAGAAAGGGAAGTTGAGCCCAAGGTTCATTGGACCTTTTGAGGTGCTTAGGAAAGTTGGGGAGGTGGCTTATATGTTTGCTTTGCCACCCAGTTTGTCGGGAGTTCACCCGGTGTTCCATGTATCTATGCTCCGGAAGTATGTCGGAGATCCTTCACATGTATTAGACTTCAGCATGATACAGCTGGATGAGGACTTGACCTATGATGTGGAGCCGGTAGCCATTTTGGTCGACAAGTTCGTAAGTTGAGATCCAAAGACATAGCTTCGGTAAAAGTGCGGTGGAGAGGTCGTCCCGTGGAGGAAGCAACTTGGGAGACTGAGAAGGAGATGCAGAGCAGATACCCACATTTATTTGATGCTCCGGGTATGTTTCTTAACCCGCTCGCGGACGAGCGTTTGTTTAAGTTGGGGAGAATGTAACGACCCGGCCCGTCGTTACGGGAATTACCACCCCGTTACCTTGCAACTACATATATTATGCTTTTAAATCAGTATTAGAATATATTGGGTTAGTTAGGAGTGATTTGGATTAAAAATGAAACAAATAGCATGTTTGAAGAAAGCTTGAATATGAAAAGTCAACCAAGAGTTGACTATTGATTTAGAGTGCTCGGAACCGGATTCTGATGATTTGACTAGTTCCGGGGGATCATTTATGACTTAGGAGAGCAATCGGAATTGAATTCGGAGGTCCGGTGTAGTTTTAGGCTTGAATTGGCGAAGGTTGATTTTTGGCAAAAACCGGATGGTAGGTGATATTTTGATCCGGGAGTCGGAATGGAATTCCGACAATTTCTGTAGCTTCGTTATGTGATTTTGGATATGTCCGCAAATTTTCAGGTCATTCGGACATCGTTTGATCGGGTTTTGGATTGAATGTTAGTTTTGAAAGTTTTGAAGAAACTTAGGCTTGAATCCGTGAGTAAATGGAGATTTCGATGTTTAGTGTGGTGTTTTTATGATTGGAACAAGTTCGTATCATGTTTTGGAGTATGTTGGTGGTTTTCGTTGGGGTCCCGGGGGTCTCGGGTTGAATCCGGGGGTCCAAACGGACCATTTTTGGAAGAAAAGAGAAGGCTGGTTGCTGTCATAAACGCAGCAGGTTTTTGCTCTTCGCGATCGCGGGGAGGGGGACGCGATCGCATAGAGTTGGGGGCTAGGCCATCGCGATCGCAGGATCACCAGTCACGATCGCGTAGAGTTAGCCGAGTGGCCATCGCGATCGCATGAGCATCTAGGCGATCGCGTAGAAGAGAAATGGGGTCCAGGGAAAAATGTGCTACGCGATCGCAGGAAGAGGGACGCGATCGCGTGAAGCCGGATGATTGTACATCGCGATCGCGTGAGGAGAGTCGCGATCGCGTGAGGCCGAAATTTTTGAACATCGCGATCGCGTGAGTAGAGTCGCGATCGCGTAGAGCAAATGGGTCTGGCAGAGAAATAGAATCCAGAAGCAGAGGGGTTACGGGTTTACACCCCCAAAACACAATTTTGAGCCCTAGAGAGAAGAAAACTCGAGGAAATCACCGAGAAGTCATCGGGTATTCGTCGGAGGTAAGATTCTTGACTCAAAAACATCATTTTATGGTAGTATTAACATCAATCTTCATGAAATTGGGTTGAAATCTTGAAGAATTGTGGCCTAAGTATTGAAAACGGGATTTTTGGATTTGGAAGGCCATTTGAACTCCGATTTTGATAAATTTTATATGCACGGACTCGTGGCGAGATAAGGATCGCGTTGGTACTAATTTCGGATTTTTCCGAGCAGTGGGCCGGGGTCGGGTTTTACCAACTTAGTGTATTTATGCGAATTTCATGTAAATTGAAGTGGGTTATGATTCTTTGACCCGTATTTGATATAATTATTGTTATTTGACTAGATTCTACACACGAGGGAGCTAAATTCAAAGGAAAAGGCATCGCGGACGAGTCTACGACCGGCTAGAGGTGAGTAGTTTGTGTATATGGTAGCTTGAGGGTTCGAAACCCCGGCTTAGCACATTGTGACGCTAGTAGGGCGTGGCTCGCACACCGTGGCAGGTGCGGGATTGATTGTGACTAGGGATTGAGACTTGTTCCATCCCGGATGTGAATAATATGTTGTTAGTGTTGGAAATACACTGTATTTGATATATTTGTGGGCTGTAAGCCTTGTTTGGGGCCTTGTGCCGATTTGTAGCGTCCTTAGAGGACAATATTTATGTGATAGCTATAATTGCTTAAATCACTGATCTCAGTCCTGGAAATTGAAATCACACTTTTGAAGTGTTAAGTCACCGCTTTTACAAAATTAAATAAAGTTAAAGTATTTTTCATAAATTATGAATTGAGAACTGGAATTAACGAAAATGAATTGTTTTGTGACTTAATTTCTTATTGTGGACTGAGTATGGGATCGGGCTGCACGCCGCAGTGGTTGATATGTGGATCGGGCTGCACGCCGCAGCAGTATTGCGCTTGGGCTGTAGGAGCCCCTCCGGAGTCTGTACACACCCCTAGTGAGCGCCGTCGACGTTAAATTGGATCGGGCTACACGCCGTAGCGGTTATGTGCATTGCATTGCATCCATATTTGTTGAATTACTCTGTGGTAGCTGTATTGTATTGTTGTTGCTAGTTCGTAGGAGATTCGGACTGTAGTTTAGCTTCATTATGTGGTATTTTGTGGATTTCCTATTTTCAGCTACTTGTATATATTTATTACTCACTGAGTACTTAGTACTCACCCCTACTCCCTGCACCTTTTGTGTGCAGACTCAGGTACTCAGGAGCAGTAGACGGGCATTTCCAGCATTTGCAGTGTCATATCGAGTTGCTGAGGTAGCTGCCTACGTTCGCAGAACCTAGCTTCTCTTCTCCTTTCCAGTTGTTATTTGTATTTTGTATTCAGACTTGGGTATTTCTGTACAGTACTCTCTATCCCTGTTGGTTTTTGTTAGAGGCTCTAGACTTGTGACTCCGGATCTTTGGGAGTGTCAGGTATTTTGTTCTTTATTATTATTATTGGAGTTCTTAAACTCATATATTCTTCTTGGGTTGTCCATTTGGAACTGGTATTTGTGATAATTAAATTGTTTGGTCTGGCTGGCCTAGCTTGATTGTTGGGCGCCATCACGACCGGATTTGGGTCGTGACATATTACTTTGTTGTTGATGTTGTGTTAAAGGTTGAGTTTTAGTCATGATGTTATTTACTTTGAATTAAGATGAGTTTTGGTCTGATGTTGAGAATTAAGTTGCTAATTTTGCGTGTTAGTACCAGTTTGGGTCTGATTTATTACCACAAGTTTTACTCATTTCTCCCACAAAAAAACAAAAAATTAACTTAACCTAATTTAGTACAAAAACGTCAGAATACATAGGGTAAATAGAAGGGAACATTGAGCTCAAACAACAGTTACATGAAATCCTAACTCAATTCACAAATAGAAGGGAACATTGAGCCCAAACAGTTACATGAAATATTAACTCAATTCACTCCACTGTTACATTATTCATTAATTCCCTACCAAACTAAACAAGACATGTCAATTGACTACAACATGATAATTAACTAAATAATTAATTCTACTTCATTATCTTGGCAGGAAAGACTCTAACAAATATTGCCCAAGAACCAATAATCAACATCATTAGTTGTACAACTTTTTCTTCCAATTTTTTAACTTTACCATCTTCTAATTTTTTCATTGCTTTCATGTCAATTAATTTTTCTCTCAACATGTCTCTTTCAATCGAAATGGCATTCAAAGACGACTTCAAGTCTCTTCTTTCAAGTTGGGAACCATCCGTGGTTATTTCATATTCCCATTCGAAATAACCACATGAATTACTCTGTCAAAGAAACATTAAAAAGATTCAATTATTTTTTCAAATCAAAACAGCTGAAAACATTATAGAGATTAAACAAATTCACATCGAAACCTTACATTAGGGCGTGCACATTTTTAAAATTTCCTACCAGGATTACAGGAAGTGGTTGATGTGAAATGGTTGGCAATAATACCACATCGACACCTTCTCTGAGAAGAAGTACTGCTCTGAGACATTGATGAAGATGAGAGAAATAGAGAAAAGGAGAAAGAAAGAAGCAAAGATGAGGAATTGGAGATGAACCCTAGGTTTATACCCACTGACATTGTTTTTAGGTAGAGGGGTTATTATGTGGGGCGGGTTGAAATAGTCTAGTTGGCAATTTTTCTATTAGTTGGCACATTATTAAGAGGGACCCGGTTGCCACGTAGGAGGCCCGTTAAATCTGGGTGTTATTTCTCCTACTTTAATAATGGTAAGTATTATTTTAGCCGAAAAGTAAAACGGGGTAATAACGTAGATAAATTTCAATAGTAGAGATACTTTTTTGGCCTTTTCCCCTTTAAATAATTGTATATTCATTCTTATGCTGTGACAATTTTAATTTAAAGTTATGACCGTTGCATTCATACATATTTGCATAAAGGGAACGATATGATATGCGATACGCTAACTTTTTTCGTTTAATTCCTACCACCATATTCATGGTATTGCAGTCAAAGGTTGTATGATGTGATATGCTAACAACTTTTGTTTAGCTATTATTAGGGAAAAGGGTGAAATTTGTCCATCTAGTATGTAAAAAGGATCAATATTATCCTCAGTTATTATATTAGTACAAATATATTCCTAACTTTATGTAAGTAGTTCAAATATACTCCTCCGTCTAGGGATGTCCAAAGCGGACACCCAACCCTACTTGGGACTCCAACTTTTTATGAGGTGGGCACCACATGAGATCCGTAGTATTTTACTCAAAGGGCTGTATATTATGATATGCTAATAACTCTTAATATAATTACTTGAACGAGATGTTTGGTATTGCCGTCGAGGGCCTGTATATAGAGGCAGCGAAGACTTCAAGCTTATGCGTTTGGGATCCTAATACTTTTAAATTATTGGGTTTTAAATTAATATTTTATATATTTAATAAAATTTGAACACAAATATATAATTTGCACCAATATTAATGGGTTACCGGCACTGTGACCCCGCCTCTTACTACATGATGTGATATTCTAACAACCACGACATCCATGATATTATTGTTAATTTCATACCCATTTCCATCTTGTCAATGATAACAGATAAATAGAATATCAAACAGGTACACAAAATTATTGAATGTTGTTGATGATAATATAAAAAATAAAGATGAAGATTAAGGGTGTGTTTGGTACGAAGAAATTTTTTTTTCGGAAAATATTATTTCATTTTTTTATGTTTGGTTGGTTTATATGTTTTGAAAAATATTTTTCGCGTGAACTCATTTTCCTTCAATTGGCGGAAAACATTCACCGCAGCTTCTCTTACTAGTAGATGAAACTAGCAACATCACTTTTCCTTATCAAGAGAACGGAAAATATTTTCCAAAACTCCTTCTCAACCTTCCTCATCTCCACCAACCCACCCACACAAACAATAACCCAACTCACCCTTAACCCCGTCCCACCCCAAGCCTAACCACCTCACCTCTCCCTTACCCGTACTCCCACCCTACTCCAAATAAAAAATTTATTAATGTTACTTTCTTTTCATGTTATAGATAGAATTTTTCGCATATCAACAAATGTGTATTTTTTTACATGATATAAAAAAAATATGTTTTTCATTTTAACAAAAAAAAAGTACTTTCTTTTCATAAAGTATTTTCTTTAATTTTAACAAAAAAAGTATTATCTTTTCATGATGTGCAAAAAGTTATTTTATTCATTTCAAAAAAATGTGTAATTTCTTTTCATGATGTAAAAAAAGCTATTTCTTTCATTTCACTAAAGGAGTTCTTTTATTTTCATGATGTTGAAAAATATATATACTACAATTAAATGGTACAAACTTATAAGGTCAACACAAACTAATACTTACTTTAGTGAAGAATAACATATTAAAATACCCCGGAAAAAAATTAAAGCACAACCTTTACACAAGGGAAAGTCTTACTCAAAGGGCCCAATGCTGAGGCGAAGACATCATTTCATATGATTATGAGTTCGGAATATTATTACTTTTAAATTATTGCGCTCTATATTAATAAAATTTTAAACCAAATATATAATTTGAACTAAAGTTAGTGTGATTCGGCTAAACCTGTAGCCGACACTATACCTCCGCTTTTTACTGTAGGTTATATTTTGGCGAATTATATATTTGTTTAAAATTGAACTTTGTCATTTATATTAGAGATCAATTACTCTTTTGGAAGGTTTATAAATATGGTCATTCCACAAGCAAAGGATTCGCCAAAATATAACCTACAAAAGTAGAGCAACATGTCTAGCAATATTTCTCCAATCAAGTTTGCTTTCTTCATTATGTTCTTCAGTTCAAGTATAAGTCGAAACATCTCTCTTTATAAAAATTTAAAATACAAATAGACTTACAGAAATATGCATCTATATATTCCTTCTTGTAATTATATACTACTACTACGTACTAATTGATTTGTTTGTGGTCATAATGTGCAGTTAATTTACCATGGATTCATGAGATGACAATGATGGATCATCGAGTTTTTCCTCAAGAAATAGTTACGGTGGAAACAAAACTACTTTCCCTCACAAACATTATTACTTGTGGGAATGTTTGATCATATGATAGTGATTGCTCCCGTTTGCTTTCCTAAACATGGACATCATTACTAAAGGTACGATCGTATGATTGACTCTCCAATTTTAGCTCCTCAATTTGGCGTATAAGCGCTTTTTCAGTTTCACACAACTCGGAACTATTTTGTAAGGTGTTAGACGCATCAACTTTTGCAATCTATTGAGATCCCAAGTCGTAAATAGCAGTGCCATGTTTTTTGATCTCTTGTCCTAGTTTAGCTCTTCCTTCTATTAGGTATTGTATCTCATATGTAATTTGCTCACGTTGAGTCTCATATATTTCAAATTTTTCAGTTTGTTCCACCAGCCATGTTTGACTCAAAATCTCCTCTTTTGCAGGTACTCGTTTTCTTCATTCACTTCTTCCATATTGCATTCATTCTTGTGATTGTTGACCTCGTTCTTTTCATATCTTTCTTAAGTTCATCTTGTTGCTCTGCTACTTGCCTCGGAATATCCCTAATATATGCATCATGTTCCATATCCTGCTCTTCGTTGCCCCTATCAAACTCACAAACATCATTAGGAAAATCATAATAAGGTCTCAGAGAAAGATGAAAAAATTTAGGACAATCATCCCGATGGCCATCTTCTCCACCGCATATATTACAAATATCCATTCAAAGTATCGTGATTGTGCGCACGACTCGCTCCCAGGAATATTCTGATAATTTTTCCACCAGTGGGGTCCTCCATAATATGGACAAGGATCATCAGAAAAAGAATAACCATCATTATAATAATTTTTATTCCAAGATGTCATGTTAAAATAAATAAAAACAATAGTGTAACAACCCGACCCGTCGTCACGGAAATTACTGCCATGTCTTCCCTATTTTATGCTTCTATATGTTTCATTATATGTGTTTGTAGAATTTGAAGTAATTCGGATAGAGTTCAGTTAGAAATGAGACAATAAGTCTTTTTATGAAGGTTAGCTTTGAAAAGTCAACCAAATGTTGATTTATGAGTTATAAGGCTCGGAACGGATTTTCGATTATTCGACTAGTTTCGGGGGATGATTTGAGACTTATAAGAATAATTGGAATTGAATGTGGAGGTCCAGTGTAGAATTAGGCTTGAATTGGCTAAGGTTGGATTTTGGCAAATTCCAGATGGTAGGTATGATTTTGATCCGAGGGACGGTATGGAATTTTGAAAGTTGTAGTAGCTTTATTAGGTGATTTTGGATATGCGTGTAAAGTTTCAGGTCATTCGGAGGTGTTTAGGTCAGATTTTAGATCAAATGCAAGTTTTGGAAGTTTTAGTTTAACTTAGGCTTGAATCTGTGGTAATTCGATGATTATGATAGTGTTTTTATGTTACGAGCAAGTTTGAATGAAATAATAGAACATATATGTGCATTTGGTTGAGGTCCCGAGGGCCTCGGGGTGAATTCGGATTGCCAATGGGGAATTTTCAGCATATTTATTGCAGCAGAAATATCGCAGAACATATTTGCTCTATGTGATTGCAGAAGGTGTCGTCCGATCGCACAGAAGGTTCTTGAGAGGGTGCAAGATTGTTCAATGCGATCGTGTTGCTGAGTATTGCAATCGCACAGTGTAGGATTTTAGTGAAATGTGATCGCAATGTGACTCTTGCGATCGCATAAAAGGATTTCGGGGCATGATTTTTTTGTCTATGCAATCGCAATGGTGTTGATGAGATCGCATAGAAGGAGACGCCTGGACAGAACAGTTTAAGGGTTAAATTACAGTCATGAACCACATAATATTTTCACCATTTTTACTGCTCCAAGAGAGCTTTTTGATCGATTTGAAGAGGGTTTTCAATGAGTATTGCTTGGAGGTAAGTCTCTTGACTAGAAAACAACATTTTATAGAAGAATCAACACTCAAATTCATGAAATTGGGTAGAAATTGTGAAGAACTAGGGCATTGATCTTGAAAACAAATTTTTAGGATTTGAAAGGCCATTTGAAGTCTGTTTTCGATACAAAAGGAAAAGGCATTGCGGACGAATCTATCGCCGGTTAGAGGTGAGTAGTTAGTGTACATTGATATCAACACGATTGGGATTCAAGAATTACTAAAGAAAAACAAGAAACATGCGAAAGATAAAAGAAAATAAAGAAACGGAAAAAAGACAAAATTTAATGATAGACTGAATTTAAAAGAGAGTGTCTTGAATTCAAGAATTCTATTCTTGAAGTTGAATCCTAACAACAACAATTAGCTAACAAAGAACTAATCGCCTTTGATAGGGAATTAAAAACAAGAAATAGATTGTGAAACCCGACCCTTTAGAATAACAATAACAATAATAAGCCTAAACTTATCACATTTCTTGAATACCTAGAAGTGATCTAAGTTTCGAAAAGGGTTTAATCTTACTACACTAAGTTGAGTCTTGAAGGTTAAAGAATAAATCCAAGAGTAGCCACACACAAGAAAGCAAGAAAAATCTCACAATTGTTATTGAAAATAATATGAATAATCTACCTAAAAACAAAGAAGATACCCCTTTATATTGAGGGGGTCACGAAATTGTACTTAAAAATAAGGAAATAAAGTCCTAAACTACTTTGGACAACAAGTCCAACTAACATAGGAAAAGGTAAAACTCTAGGAAACAAAAACCAAGTCAATCTTGGAAAGTAATTCTACCAATCTTAGGAAAAGGAAAATATTTTAACCTTAACTAACTAGCAAAGCAATAAATATAGTCCTATAATATATGAAAATAAGTCCCAAACCAATCTTGGATAGAATCTTAAAAATCTTGAAAATCTTGAAGGAAATTTGCAAGCAACTTGGCACCAACTTTCACTCAAAATCTAGCACGCCCATTATACCTTTTTTGGACATCAACTAAGTCCTATTTATGCTATTAAAACGTGGTTTTATTTAGGACTTCATGGGATGCAAGTTTGGACACATTGAGGTGTGAAATTGGTCCAATGACCTTGTTTTGCAACTTTTTAACTTGAGATCTTGCTAATGGCCCTCTTTGCGATTCCAAAGCTTCATACTTGTCCTTGAAATGATTTGAGCTTCCTAGGATGTTATCATTCCCCGCTTCTTGAAGAAAATTCGTCCTCAAATTTCGATCTTGCAAGAAAACAAAGACAGGCACTAGAAAATGGCATCCACTAAAAAATGGTAAGAGTAAAACAAGATAGTGAACATGTGGACACTTAACCCAATTAAGCCTTATAGTGTAAATACTCCTTTATACAGCATATGGACATCATCATCCCAATAAAATTTATATCTACTTAGATTTATCCCATAAATACCTCTCTTAAGGTAGTCAAAAAATGTGCATGACAATAAAATTACAAAAGTTTGATCATGTGTCCTTTTAAAATAAGTATCTATGTTGCATGTATCAAATAAGACACATTTATGATATAACCAAGTATCAATTATAAATTTTATGGATTCTTCAATATATAAGCTATTCAAAGAAGCACATAAATCCTCAAGAAGATTAGAGAACCCATAATTCCCAAAATAAAAGTTTCAATACATTCAAACTCATGATTACAATTTTTCCCAATAATATTCGCAACATCAATCGATTCTAAATAATTGCTCAAGCTATTACACAAAGAATCCTGCATAGGTTTATGAAAGAGTACTTGATCACAAGCGTCACAATAATCATGCATACCCTCTTTACTAGTAGCAAACGCTTGTACAAGCTCACAGTCAACATGGCTTAAAGAATAACTCTCTAGCAATTTATCATATGAAAGCTCACTAGACACATGAATAAGAGAAGAAGAAATATTTAAATCATTCGCAGGCCTCTTTCTACCAAGTTGGAATTCATAATCACCCACGTCGAACTCAATTTCAAAAAGAAGCAAATTACTCTTGCACTTGAACTTAGATATTACTATTAATGACTTGATATGCATCAAACACCATTATCCATAACCATTATAAAATCATTAACAGAAGAAATTAGAGTATAGTTCATTACCTTCAAACATAACTTAGGCATCCTAGAAAGGCCAAGAATTCGAATAAACCAATTATACATACCATACATGGACTTATTTACTAGTGGAACATCATCACCTTGTATTCTTTTATGAAATGGCTCCAACATAGCAATACTATTAGGCAACTCCATGTTATAAACCTGTAAGGAGTGATCAAAATAGTCAAAAGGCTCAACAACAAATACATGAATCAAGCTTTTATCTTCCACCATCCAACAAGAATTCATTTTGCCTAATTTATGTTGGACTCCAATAGGATCCTTTGCTTCCATCACTCTCGCCTCACCTATCCTTTTAGAAGGTCTTTCCACATGGGGCTGCACAAATACACAAGAACTAAAACAAGAACGAGTTAATGGGTTAGGAAGTAAAGAACATGTTTTCTTACTTGCACTCTCTTTGGATTTTACCTCAAGACTAACTTTTTTATCGCCCTTAGCCTCTTTTATCTCACTAAAGTTTTCTTCTTTTTCATAACTCAAACCATCTTTCTATCTCTCTACCTCAAAGACTTTTTCTATCTTATGGCCTTCTCTCTTTTCTTTCCTCTCAAGCTCACTCTTTTCCTTCCTTGACATCACACTCTTTTTACCCAACACAAACTCTCATTTTTCCTCTCTTGGGATGTCAACATGCACTCCCTTAATCCGCTCATTCTTTTCTCTATCATATTTTTCCATATTCTCTTTAATTAGAATGTTTCTTCTACTTGAGCATTCATAAGCCTTATTCCCTCTCCCTTGACACTTGAGACATTGAATAGAAGAAGTAGAAGTAGAAGTCTTAGGCATAAAATGCTTACCCTCATCCTTGGATTCCAATTTGTTCTCGCCCTTGTCTTTATGTATATTAAGAGTAGGTATCTCCTCACATTTTGGCCATTGCTTCTTTGGAATAGTAGTTGGCCAACTTCTCCATGAGCTAGATTGTTGCCTCCTTTTGTTTTATCTTTCTACCTTTACAGCTAATTCAAATAACTCATCTAAAGTTACATATTGTTGCAATTCGACTACATCAACTATTTTCTTATTTAAATCATTCAAAAACCTAGCCATTGTAATTTCCTCTTCCTCCATACAATTATCTTGGATCATAGCGATATCCATAGCCTTAAGGTACTCATCTACGAATAAGGACCCTTGCCTTAAAGTTTGAAGATGTTGTAGATCACTTTGAAAGTGTGATGGCACAAATCTCTTCCTCATTAACCTCTTCATCTCAGCCTATGTAGCAACGAGTGCTTGTCCTTCTTGCAATATGTCCCTAGAAAGTTTTTTCCACCAGATTGCAGCATAGTCAGAAAATTCAACAGCAGCAATTTTAACCTTCTTACTCTCCGAATTGTTGTGGCATTCAAAGATGACTCCCACTTTTCTAGAAAACTCAACAGCAGCAATTTTAACCTTCTTACCCCTCCGAATAGTTGTGGCAGTCAAAGATGGCTTCCACTTTTCTCTCCCGATCAAGGTACAAGTCTTGATCTCTTGTTCCCTTGAAAGATGGCATCGTCATCTTTATACTACTTATACTATCATCCTCAAGTCTTCCTCTTTGTCCCCTTCTATCTCTTCCTACCTTATGAAAATCAGTATCATCATTAAAATCATTGATTGGGTTTTCTTGATTTACAGTAGGAGCGTGTACATTTCTCCTAGCTTGGGATCTAGCATTATTTCCCTTCCTAAGTTCAGCTATTGTAATATTTTGCTCAGCAATTGTGTCCCTCATCTCCTGGAATTTCAAATTCCATATTTCAAATTGTTGGTGAATAGCTCGCAAGGTGATATCATCTCTTACTTTGGTATCGACTTCTTGAAGAATCCTTTGTTCATCTTCATTATCTGTACGGGACATCCTGAACAAGCAATATATATCTCTAAATTTGGTTTTTCCATCTGATGTTCTCACCTCACTTAACTTTTTTCGCTCAATGCAACTCTTGGTCGTTAATCTTTAGATTTATTAATAAACCTTACTAGTCACAACCCTTTAGTGATAAGAATTTAGAGTTAGAAAAGGAAAAGGAAAGTGGAAGACCAAACCTAGAAAGAATAGGAATTGGTTAGTAGAAAAAAAAAGGAAAGAATTTAAGAAACCCAAAACCCACAAGAATAGGGAAAGAAGTTTCCTTAATCTTCAAGAACTAGGATTCCCTCTTCTTATTTCCTTTCCTGGCATGGAACCAAATAATACTTGAATTATGAAAGTAATAATGAACAAGAACACTTTTTGGGGGCTGCATTTTGTTTTTTTACTTTTTTTTTTCAATTTCTTTTTATCGAGAATCTCCCAATATTATCAAGATTGAAATCTTGATTAGCCTAAGCTCTGATACCACTTGATAACAACACGATTGGGATTCAAGAATTACTAAAGAAAAATAAGAAACGTGCGTAAGCTAAAAGAAAATAAAGAAACGAAAAAAAAGACAAAATTTAAAGATAGATTGAATTCAAGAGAGAGTTTCTTGAATTCAAGAGTTCTATTCTTAAAGTTGAATCCTAACAACAACAATTAGCTAACAAAGAACTAATCGCCTTTGGTAGAGAATTAAAAACAAGAAATAGATTATGAAACCTGACCCTTTAGAATAACAAGAACAACAATAAGCCTAAACTTATCACCTTTCTTCAATACCTAGAAGTGATCTAAGATTTCGAAAAGGGTTTAATCTTACCACCTTAAGTTGAGTCTTGAAGGTTGACGAATAAATGGAAGAGTAGCCACACACAAGAGTGCAAGAAAAATCTCATAAGTTTTATTGATAATAATCTGAATAATCTACCTAAGAACAAAGAAGATACCCCTCTATATAGAGGGGGTCACGAAATTGTACTTAAAATAAGAAAATAAAGTCCTAAACTACTTTGGACAACAAGTTCAACTAACATAGGAAAAGGTAAAACTCCAGGAAACAAAAACCATGTCAATCTTGGAAGTAATTCTACCAATCTTAGGAAAAGGAAAATATTAACCTTAAATAACTAGCAAAGAAATAAATATAGTCCCATAATATGTGGAAATAAGTCCCAAACCAATCTTGGATAGAATCTTGAAAATCTTGGAAATCTTGAAGGAAATTTGCAAGCAACTTGGCACTAACTTGCACTCAACATCTAGCACGCCTATTATACCTTTCTCGGACATCAAGTAAGTCCATTTTATGCTATTAAAAAGTGGTTTTATGTATGACTTCATGGGATGCAAGTTTGGAGACATTTAGGTGCAAAATTGGTCCAATGACCTTGTTTTGCAACTTTTTAACTTGAGATCTTGTTAAAGGCCCTCTTTGCGATTCCAAGGCTTCATACTTGTCCTTGAATAGATTTGAGCTTCCTAGGATGCTATCATATATATGGCCTGAGGGTTTGAAACCCCAGCTTATCACATCATGACGCTATTTAGGGCGTGACTCGCACCATATGGCCGGTGCGGGATTGTTTGTGACTGGGGATTGTGACTTGGTCCATCCCGAACAAGAATAATTTTATATTGGCAATTTATACGCACCCTATGTTGAATATATCTAGGCATATGGCCATGTTTTGGGCCTTGTGCCGACCTGTAGCATCCTTAGAGGATGAATATCATTGTGATAGCATGATTTGTAATCATTAATCTTAGTCATGTGTTTAATCACTATTATGAACTACTAAGTTACTTTTCCTGAAATATATAACTAAAGTATTTTCTTATTAATGAATTGGAAATTGGGAAAAATATATTGAAAATGTTATGTGACTCATATGCATATTGTGGATTGAGTATGGATCGGGCTGCACGCTACAGCGAATGATATGAATATATTGCGCTTGGGCTGAAGGATCCCCTCCGGAGTCGGTACACACCCCCAGTGAGCATCATCAATGTTAAATGGATCGGCTACGCGTCGTAGAGGCCATGTGCATTGGATTGCATTCATGCAATGTTATTTATTTGTGCTAGCTGTTATTAGCTGTTGTTATTGGCTTGTAGCAAGATATCGGACTATAGGTTTAGCTTTACTTTGTGGCATTTCGTGGATTTCTTATCTTCAGACATTTTATATGTTTTTTACTCACTGAGAACTTAGTACTCACCCCTACTCCCGGCACCTTTGTGTGCATATTCAGGTACGCCGGAGGTTTAGCTGAGCAGTGCTGATTTCCAAAGTTATCAGAGTTGTTAAGGTAGCTGCTCGACATTTGCAGGACCTGGCTTCTCTTATTATTCTAGTTTTATTTATATATACATTTCTCAGATTTGAGTATTTCGTCAGATATTGCTGTCCAATTTTGTTTAGAGGCACTAGACTCGTGACCCCAGATCTTTTGGGAGAGTTTTTATCATACTTCACATTTGCTCAGTATTATTCTTCTATAAATATTGGATTTTTATTCTAAAACTGTGTATTCTCCTTAAATTGCCCCTTGTTGAAATTTGCGGTTGATGTGGGAGCGACTATTGGTCGGGCTTTCCTAGCTTTAGAGTTGGACGCCATCACGATCAGGTTTGGGGCGTGACAAGTTTGTATCAGAACCTAGGTTACTAGGCCTCACGAGTCATGAGCCGATTTAGTAGGCTCTCGCGGATCGGTACGTAGACTTCTGTATCTATCCTAGGGAGGCTACAGAACCTTCAGGAAACACTTAACTTTATTGGAATTCTTATCGTGCGTAGTTGATTTAGCCTGAGAAATAACTCTTGAAATTCCTTCCATGTGTTTGTATGCGCACACGAGCACTTAGTAATATATTTGCCTTGATGGCTGTTGATTCCCCGATCGAGGGGCAAGATGTAATCTCCTTGAGTTCATGTTGGTCCAGTCTGGAAGACTCGAGGTAGAATCTTTGCCTATGGTTTGAGCATCGAGGTGCTGATTTTTCGAGCTAGTGTGAGCACGTGATTTTTGCCCTAAACAAATAAATTCCAATAGTTAAAATAAATAAGATTTTTTGTATGCAATTATGTGTTTAATTGAAATAAAGTGTGTGATTTTGGTTGAAACAATGTGAAATTAAAATTAAAATTAAAAAAAAAAAGTGGTTAATTAGAAAATGTCACAAAAAATAAACAATTAAAGGAAATTAACAAAGAATACAAATAATACAGGAAAATTAAAGAAAAATAGAAAAAAATGTCATAAAAATACCAAAAAATTAGAAAAAAATAGGAAAATAAAAGAGAAGCAATAATTGAAAAGAATACAAAAAGAGAAAAATAAAATACAACAAGGAAAATACAAAATAAAATAGTTAAATACACAAGAAAGTACATAAGAAATACAAATTGGGCCAAAAATCCAAGCCCAAAGTGTAACAGCCCAAAAGGACTACACTGTCCGGTCCAAATGATCGGTGAAATGACGGCGTATTAAAGGATTAAATCTTGGCCGTCCAGATAATTGATCATGCGAATGATATTAAGTCTCTTTGAATAAACCAAACGACGTAGTATTGGTGATTTAATCCTGGCCGTCCAATTAAGATGATCTAACAAAGGCCAGGCGTTCTTTATTAAAATCCAAACGACGGCGTGTAAGAACCTTAGATCCTGGCCGTTGATCAAAAGTGATCCAAAGGCTAGGATCGCCCAGCCCCAAGGGAGTATATATATTCAGTCTCCCGTTCATTCAGAGACCAGACTAATACACGCCAAACCCTAGCCGCCCTTCTCCTTTCTTCTTCATCGTCTCCTTCACCTCCCCATGGAGACTAGCGTGTGTTCATGGCAGTCTCCGCCACCAGTGACCCCAAACTCCTTCTTTCTTTCTTTTCTCACAAAAAACCACCCTGAAACCTTAGAAAACCAAAAAAACCTTCCATCTTCTTGAAAGCTCGGTCACTGGAATTTTTGCCGGTGACCTTCAACCTTTGAATCCACCTTTCAAAATAACACCACATAACCACTATGAGGTGATCTTTCACCCTACGTAGTTGGTTCCTTTCGAATATCACTGTAAATTCTTAAATATCCAAAAGAAGTTCGCCGGAACCCTATCTCCAGCAAACACCCAAACATGAACCCACTCCAAAACACACCCCTTTTACACCTATGACACCCCTTTACCACCAAAACCCAAAAAATAACAGGTTTGAGTAAATCTGGAAAAATAAAGACTTCGAGTCTCTGAAGTCTGAAAGACTGGAAGAAAAGAAAAGAAAAAGAAAAAGAAAAGGAAAATAAAAAGAAAGAAAGAAATAAGGAAGCACAGGAGACAAATCCTGCTAAGCTAAGTATTCTTGCTTCCTGTTTTCTATGTTTCGATCTCTAGCATGTTTTTCTTTGTTTAATTTCTTTCTTAGTTTTCTATAGTTAATCTTTTGCATGTTTTAATGTTAAAATCTTCTGATTATACTTTTATCTTCTACATATCTTCTGATTGTTTCATCTTCTACATGTCTTCTGTTATAGCATGCTTTGACTGTTTCATCTTTTGAGATTTCTTGTTTTGATAACTTTTTGAGGGATTCTATCATTAGCATTTCATCTATCCTGTTCATTACGTGTAACTGATACATTGAGCTTCTTAGGGGTTTTCTATAAGTCAACACATGAATTTGTTTAAAATATGCTTCTTTATGTCTGAGTTGTTAAATATGCCTAAGTCTGAAATTATGAGTTAGTTAATTGAGATTCAACCATTATCTAATTTCTCTCTGAGTTTTTGTTAATTGATAAGTGATTTCTGATTGTGGCTATGTGTGCAAATTAACATAAGTTGGTTGTATTTGTAATGAATTCATATGTTAGACAATGATTAATCTTACTGTGCTTTAGGGTATTGGTTATAGCTGTAATAAACAAATGATTAGTAAAATGGTTATTATTGAAAAATAACCTAAAATGGCTATAAGTTAAATGAGTTAAGACTATGTGATTAATTGGGCCACTCCTGAAACATTGGAGTGGCTAATTTTGCAACTTAAGTCTAAATAATAAACAGGATAGTCGTGCAAATATAATCCAATTGGTTAAGTAATAATAAAAAGGGTTACTTCTTAAAGAGGTTAAAACTGAAAAAGAACTAAGGTTAAAGCTGGCCAAGTCTTAAATGATTTGGAATATCTGGCTAGCAGTTAAATACTAACTAATTCAGGATACCCAGACCTTTAACTGGTCAGGTAAATAATACATAATATAGGGGTATAAAAGGAATAAGAAATTGCATAGTTGTGGATTTAATAGAGCCTGCGGGGATAAAATAGACATTCAGGCTTAGTATTTCTGCAATAAGGCATAAAATAAAGGGTAAAACAGACATAATAAAAAGGCATAACTGTTAAAATCCTTAGCAAGTGAGGGCACTATAGTAATAGACCCTTAAAAGAAGCAAAAAGAATGCCCTGGAACCTTCCAGCAAGGGCTGGAAGGCATTTCAAATCTGAAATAAGGTACCAAACTGCAATTAATTAGAGAATTAAGGGGAGGGAACTTATAAAAAGATTTTTGAATTTCCCCCTCAAAATTTCATCAAAAACATCTATAAATAGGCTGTAACTCATCTTGAAAAAGGGCTGGATTTTAGAAATTCAGAGAAATTTTCTGAAATTAAAGGTTATACACCACAAATATAGAGTGAAATTCTGGGTATAGTCGAGTACAGTTTTGGAATTCAATTAGGGATCTTCTGCTATTCTCTACTATTGGGTTCTATTGGATTTCATTCAAGTCTGCTCTTTGGATTGTTTATTTGTTGAGCTTGAGGATTATATTCGACTGTGTATTCACTGTGCTGCTGTGATTTGCTCTATGTTGATTTTGCTGATGTGATCGCTGACTATCCTTCATATTCATCTTCATTCTAGACTCATAAGATTTTACTTTGCTGAATCAGGTACACATTTCGACCTAGATATGTAACTGTCAGCTATTTGAAGAAATGAAAATGAATTGAGTTGTCCAGCTGGAATCTGTTTTTGTAGTTCGAAGTTTCTATGTTAATTACTTGTTAGATTCTCTATAATTTGATAGGAATAAATGTAATAGTAAAGTATATATACGAGATATGAACAATGTAATAGATAAAGTAGTATAGAATACCAGTAGTCATAATCACCTTAGATTTAGTTTTAAAAACATGCTAACTCGTTAAATTAACTCACCTAGTTAAAAATAGCTTCATAACTTGCATAATAATTGTAGTAGTCTTCATGAATTAGAATGTGATAATTGACTTAGTTTTAATCTGTTTCTTCACTCCAAGTAGTTCTATAACAACTTGAAATATTGTAAGCTAGAATCAGTAATTAATTTACAGAGTTAAGCATCATATAATTGTTCGAAGTAGTTGACACAAGTAGCTTATTGTTTAAAGTTCTATTAGTAATCGATAATTACGACCAGTAGTGTATAATTTACAATTAGTGGTTAATAATAATCCTGTTTGCATAGTTAAGTAATACGTCATTATTAAGATATAAGAAATAGTAGTCTGTTGTCAGATTCAATTAGTGATAGGTGATTGGAATTTAGAGTTAATAATGTAAACATGTACTTCTGTTTTTATGAAATAAATTGACATTTGGTTAATTTTATCTACTGTGTTGAGCATTTGTATACCTGTTATGGAATTTCAAATCTGTTTTCTCTCTATTAGTCTGGGCTCAATAGATAGTATGAGCCCAAATTCGATTGGACTCATCTTTGGGTCCCTGAAAAATAACTCTAACATATTCTGGGTTTTCAAAACCCAGTTATGTAAGTCGGACTGCTAAATCCAGTCCATAGACGTCCAGGCCCTAAAATTGAAATAATAGGCCTGGATATGATTCTGAAATTACAACACAAGTAAAAATAATTAGGGAAAAACCAAAAATAGAAAATGTAGCATTAGTTAGGATTGGACTACTAAAAATAACGAGACGAACCTCGTATAAGAACAAAATACGCGGGCCCCCCATAAGAGTGATAATAAGTGCTAGATTCGGGAAGACCGTTTAGCGAATTCCACGGTCTTTCCTAAAGTATAATAAGTCGTTAGACGCTATAGGCACGATTTTAATATACCTTCCTTAATACGAGTGCACATCTAATGTGACTCAAATCCTAAATCTCGATAAAGCTGAAACGTGTTAAAGTCACAGGCGTACTGGTTGCGGTGTGACTCAAAATGCATTTTCGTGACGTCGCAAGTCATAAAAATATTAAAAATGAAACATGCACATGTTGTAAAAAGCATATAACGAAATCATGTAAATTCAAAAAATGACAGTTGAGCGACCGTGCTAAAACCATGGAATCCGGGAGTGCCTAACACCTTCTCCCAGGTTAACAGAATTTCTTATCCGGATTTCTTGTTGCGGACTGTTTAAATAGAGTCAACTTCCTCGGATTAGGGATTAACCGGTAACTTGGGACACCATTATCTTCCCAAGTGGCAACTCTGAAATTTTAAAATAAAATCCCGATCTGATTGTCCTTAAATAAGAAAAACTCCTTCCTCGTTGTTATTATATCCCTTCCCAGGTGTATTGGTAAATAACGAGGTATACCTCATTCTCCTTTTCGGGAAATAGAAAGGTAGTAAAAATGGAGGTGTGACAGCTAGTATTATGAACTTATATGTTGAGTATTATCCCTAATTGTGGGAATGTCAGCAAGATAGCTATGTGATGAGTATATTAGTGTTGTGTGGTGTGTCTATATGACTTGGAAGTGTCGAAGAAGGACTGCAAGATGATAGATGGACCATTAAGTGTTTGATTTCCCTTGTGATTGGATGTGTTGCCCCGAGTTGTGGGTGCATGGAGAATCTTTTCAGTTCCCCTAGTTGGGAGCAAAGTACATAGCACGTTGCAGGTTGAGTTCAGACGTAGGAAGATTATATGACCATGTAACGTATATGATGGTGGAAGGCATGCTGAAATACTGAATTGAGGCGAAGCATGTGGGATATCTCCTGCCGGTGTCCTTAAGTGGTATGATCCTTATGTGTATGCTAAAAGATCTCATGTGTAATTGAAAGGTATTTTCTATGTGTCATGATTCAAATTGGTGCAACGCGTGTCCATGTATCAATTTTGATAATATAATACAGGTAGTATTGAGATTAATATTGTTGATATATATTGTGATATTTTGTCGAGTTGTAGCCGTGTTGTTAGGATGGTTTTGGTGATTCTCTGGCAAGTGGATAGGCCCAATAACAAAGGAACCTCTGCCAAAATTTTTAAAAATTTGGGACTTAGTAAAAAAAATTTGGTCGCCTAGAGAATAGGCTTAACTATTATGTAAGTGAATGCTAGAAAATGCAGAAGAGTTAAAATTCTAGATGATTTGTGTTTCCATAAGCTTATGAAAGAGCGAGTTTAATCTCACTATGGTATTACGACAACAATGGGGCATACGCATAACGAGTATAGTGAGTTGTGATATATAGCTTCGAGCTAAGTTGGGGAGGTTGCTGTTGATTAGCTGATTGTAAAGTTATGTACTATGTTTGTTCTGATTTGATGCATGCTGGCGAACCAGTTCTGGTTGCAGAAATAGAGCCGAGAATGGCACGAGTGAAGGAAAATTTTGACAAGATGTCAAGAGATCGGATAAGCGGGAAGGAAGTTTCGATGGTCAAGATAAATTAGTATTGTCTTCAACGTCACCTGAGAGCGGTGTTGTGTCCTGGTTAATGATTCTTGATCGCTCTTCAGTGTTAGTGCGACCGGTGGTTTGGCGGTACGCTCCAGATATTGTTGTGGTAGGTTGTGGGAGTGTATTCTACTATAAGATCTTATAAGTGTGACATGTGATCACTTGATTGATTAAAGATGTAAACCAATTATGCAGTTTGAGATGATATCATGCATGGAGGGCACTTGGAATATTGGATTGTGAACTGGGGAGGATTACCCCAATTGCGATGGTTGTTCTTATGCATTATGAGAAAATGGGAGTTATTATGGACCTTTGATAGGTTATCAAACTAGTTCAGTGTGATCAAAATTGGCTTGAAGTGGATGAATAGATTCAATATGAATAATGACTCTATATCATGCTAGATGTGTGCATTTTTGTAATGTGGTCCTCATGGAGGAGTAGTTAGGATGATGCTTCATTATCAGATATCTCACGTAGTGATGCATTACACCTTGTGATTTGTGAAATGACTCGAGAAACTGCTCACATGTTAAGAATCCACATAGGAATGATGTTATACAAGTAACTTGGTTGTTGAAATTCCGATTGTATATCACGCCTCAGTTGTACTTGAGTTTTGTAGTTATAATGCTATATGTCGCTCAGAGATATTATTATACGAATGATACTCGGTATTATGTTATAAGGAGAAAATTTAGCTCGATGTGCATCTCCTTGTATGAGATCTTGTATGGATTGGGTGGCACGCCACCATGGGTATGTTATCTGGATCGGGCCGTAATAGTGTGATATCGAGTATAGTTTTCTATATGCCATATTTGTATGCCTTGCTTCCTGTTTTCCAAGGAAAGTTTGTATTAGTGCGTTGGATTTGATAATTCCTTCCAGAGCTCATTTTCTTTAGTACCACATTCGAATCGGTAGCTTATTGGCACATTGGGGCATCATATGCGACATTTAATTATTTCAGGGGTGGCTTATAACCCGAGCAGTTCGTACTGGGTGAGACGAGAACATTGAATTTGGGATTGGTGCAAGCTCAGTATATGATGTAAAGTAAAGAGCTAAGACCATTATTTGGTTCAGAATAAGGTAATAGTTCTTGCCAAGAGTATAGAACTACTAAATTGATGTTTCGACAGTGGCTAAGAATGTATACATGTCACGACCCGGATTTTTTCCCCAACATCGGGATCGTGATGGCGCCTACTCGTGGTAGCTAGGCAAGCCACTGTATTCATACTATCCTGTTCTTAACACAATTTTAATTAAATAAATGCGGAATACTTTATCAAAATGGAAATAACAATTCACAAGGTGAAAATCATACTGAAATCCTCTACTCAAGACGTGGAGTCACCAACTCACAAACTACTATGGAATACTACACATAAAAGTCTGAAGGAAATATAACATAATTCTGTTTGTCTCGGAACAAAGAGACTACAGCTAATAACATAAATAAAGAGAGAGACGCCGGGCCTGCGGACGTCTGCAAGCTACCTCGGTCTCAATGTGATCAACTCCCACGCAATCGATTTACTGCTGCTGCTCCTGATCGTAACCTGGACCTGTGCAAAAACGCACAGAAGTGTAGTATCAGCACAATCGACCCCATGTGCTGGTAAGTGCCTGGCCTATCCCGGCGAAGTAGTGACAAGCCTAGGACCAGACACCCACATAAACCTGTGCAATTCAATATATATATGTGTACCACAAAATAACAAGAAATAATCAAGTATTAACACAATAAGGAATATCTTAAAGAATTCAACAATTAACCACAGTTAATAATTTCACAAGGAAAAACAAAGTATAATGTAAACACAAGTAATATCAATTCAAGAAATAGCAAACAGTTGCACGGCATCACCCTTCGTGCTTTTACTCTCATCCTCACCAAATAAACAAATAAAGTACACGGCATCACCCTTCGTGCTTTTACTCTCATCCTCACCAAATAAACAATTAAAGTACACGGCATCACCCTTCGTGCTTTTACTCTCATCCTCACATCCATAGTACGGCATGATCCTTCGTACATGGTTCAATAATAGGGCACGGCATGATCCTTCGTGCATAATCAATAAATAAACATGGCACGGCATTAACCTTCGTGCATAAATAAATAAACATGGCACGACATCACCCTTCGTGCATTATCACTCTTCCTCACCCAAATAACAATCACAGTTAAGGGCAAAGAAAGAAACAGTAATTCATAAACCGTCCCATCAAGGGCAACCAATAATTATCTTCACAACAAGTCCCAACAAGGGAAAACAATAACATTTCATCCGTAATATATCTCAAAATAATCATTTTTCAACGACTCACGGTCATACTAGACGCCAGTGTATGGATGCTCGTCACCACGACCCATACACCGCACTCGATCACATAACACATAGCACATAATCCTATTCCCTCAAGCTAGGATAGAACAAACACTTACCTCGAATGCTTATGAACAATTCAATCCGTGGAAATGTCTTTTTCTTTCAACTTTTGCTCCAATCCAATCGTATCTATACACAATTGATTTAATATCATCAATACTACTCAACAAACTAATTCTTAAGACCAAATACAACTTTTACAACATTCTGCCCGGAATAGTGAATTTCAACCCCGGGCCCACATGGTCGGAACTCGGGGTTAGGACCAAAATCCGGCTACCCATTCCCCCATGAGTTCATGTATATGATTTGTTTCAAAATCGAACCTCAATTCGAGGTCCAATTCCCCAATTTATGAAAAACCCTATTTTCTAACAAAAACAAGAATTCTACCATGAAAACCTTTGATTTCTAATGAAAAACATGTTTAATGATGTTAGGAATTGAAAGAATTAAGTAAAAAGTGACTTACAATTGTTTGGATGAAGAAGGAATCCGTAAAGAATCGCAAATGGGTGTTTTTGTTTTGTAAAAAGTGAAGAAATGAACTTAAAATCGTGTTTTACAAGTCTCTGTGTTCGCATTTGCGAACATGGGTTCGCAATTGCGAACCCCGACCAATTTCTGGAGTTTGAAAAATAAGCTAAGGTTGGGAAGTTCGCATTTGCGAACATTTGTTCGCATTTGCGATCACTGGCAGACAAAGGGCTGTTCGCATTTGCGAACTAATGTTCGCATTTGCGAACACATGCTGTATAAGGCGGTGTTCGCATTTGCGAACAATGGTTCGCATTTGCGAACCAAGGCAGTATGGGGAATGTTCGCATTTGCGAACTTTTGTTCGCATTTGCGAACATGGGCAGGCACTGGGGACCTTCGCAAATGCGAACAATTGTTCGCATTTGCGAACAAAGCTGGCTTCGCATTTGCGATAAAGGTTCGCATTTGCGAGCCTTGCCTTACACCGTCCCCTTCGCAATTGCGAGAAATTCTTCGCAATTGCGAAGCCAACAGCTGGGTGAAAAACCAGCAGTTCAAAAATTCAGAATTTCATCCAACGGCCTATCAAATCTTTACCCGAGCCCCCCGGGCTCCAAACCAAACATATACATAACCTCAAAAACACATTATGAACTTGTTTGTGCGATCACATCGCCAATATCACCTCGTTTTCATCAAATCAAGCCTCAAATGCATGATTTTCATACCTTTAGTTTTCAAAACTTTCAAACTTGGGACTCAAGGTCCAAAACATCTCACACGACATCCAAATGTCACCAATCTCTACAGAAATCACATATATAATATTTAAGACTTGTACCGGGCGTCGGAACCAAAATACGAGCCCGATACCAAGGTCAATTAATTTATTTCCTTTAATAATTACATCAAAAACAATTTCACATAAAAATTCATAACTTGGGCTCTAGGCCTCGAATTCGACTCCGGACGCACGTCCAAGTCCCATATTTTCCTACGGACCTCTCGGGACCATCCAATCTCGGGTCCGGATCCGTTTACCAAAAATGTTGACCGAAGTCAACCATATCAATATTAATATCATTTTTATCCAAAATTCTCATAGAATTCATATTTTCTATCACAAAATCTTTCCGGCTACATGCTCGGATCGTGCACGTAAATCGAGGAAATATAGAATGAGGTTTTCAAGGCCTCAGAAGCTCGAAATGATTAATTAAATAACTGATGACCCTTTGGGTCGTCACAATCTCCACCTCTAAAACAACCGTTCGTCCTCGAACGGACAAAAGAAAGAAGTACCTGAGTCAGGAAACAAGTGTGGGTAGCGGCTCCGCATATCAGACTCGGACTCCCGGGTCGATGCCTCAGGAGGCTGACCTCTCCACTGAACACGCACAGAAGGATAACTCTTCGACCTCAACTGTCGAACCTGCCGGTCTAGAATGGCCACCGGCTCCTCCTCGTAAGATAGATCATTGTCCAATTGGACAGTACTGAAGTCTAACACATGTGTGGGATCGCCGTGGTATCTCCGAAGCATAGATACGTGAAAAACCGGATGCACGGCTGATAAGCTAGGCGGCAAAGCTAATCTGTAAGCCACCCCTCCCACTCTGTCTAGAATCTCAAATGGACCAATATACCTAGGGCCGAGCTTGCCCTTCTTCCCAAACCTCATCACGCCCTTCATAGGCGACACCCGGAGCAATACTCGTTCACCAACCATGAAATCTACATCTCGAACCTTACGATCCGCATAAGTCTTCTGCCTGGACTGAGCTGAACGCAATCTCTCCCGAATAGTCTTGACCTTATCCAAGGCCTCCTGAACTAAGTCTGTACCTAACAACCGAGCCTCTCCCGGTTCAAACCATCCGACCGGTGATCGACATCACCTACCATACAACGCCTTATACGAAGCCATCTGGATGCTAGATTGGTAACTGTTATTGTAGGCGAACTCTGCTAATGGTAGAAACTGATCCCACGAGCCTCCGAAATCAATAACACAAGCTCGAAGCATGTCCTCAAGAATCTGAATAGTCCTCTCGGATTGGCCATCCGTCTGAGGATGAAATGTTGTACTCAACTGAACCTGGGTGCCTAATTCCTGCTGGACCGCTCTCCAGAACCGCGAGGTAAACTGCGTACCCCGATCAGAGATAATAGATATCGGCACCCCATGGAGACGAACAATCTCCCTAATGTAAACCTCTGCTAACCTCTCCGACGAGTAGGAGACAGACACTGGAATAAAGTGTGCTGATTTGGTCAGCCTATCAACAATGACCCAAATAGCATCAAATTTCCTCCGAGTCAAAGGAAGTCCAGTAACGAAGTCCATAGTGATCCGCTCCCATTTCCACTCGGGAATTTCAATCCTCCGGAACACACCACCAGGTCTCTGGTGCTCATATTTCACCTGCTGACAATTTAGACACCGAGCGACATACGCAACGATATCTTTCTTCATTCTCCGCCACCAATAGTGTTGCCGTAAGTCCTGGTACATCTTTGCGGCGCCTGGGTGAATAGAATACCGCGAACTGTGGGCCTCTGCTATGATCAACTCTCGAATTCCTTCGACATTGGGCACACAAACTCGACCCTGCAATTTCAATACCCCATCATCATCTAGATTTACCTGTGTGGCACCTCCCCGCTGTACTGTATCCCTCAACTCACGCAAATGAGGATCATCAAATTGCCTCTCACGGATACGCTCTAATAAAGAAGAACGAGCGACCGTGCAGGCTAACACCCTGCTAGGCTCAGAAATGTCTAATCTCACGAACCGGTTGGCTAAGGCCTGGACATCTAGAGCTAATGGTCTCTGATTGACCGGAATATATGCAAGACTACCCATGCTGGCATACTTTCTACTCAATGCATCGGCCACCACATTGGCCTTACCTGGGTGATATAATATAGTAACATCATAGTCTTTTAGCAACTCTAACCATCTCCGCTGTCGTAGATTCAACTCCTTCTGCTTGAACAAGTACTGTAGGCTTTTGTGATCAGTATACACCTCACATGTCACACCATATAGATAATGCCTCCAGATCTTTAAGGCATGAACCACTGCTGCTAACTCAAGATCATGAACTGGATAATTCTTCTCATGTATCTTTAACTGCCTCGAAGCATAAGCGATAACCTTACCATCCTGCATCAATACCGCTCCAAGCCCCGTACGAGATGCGTCACAATAAACTGTATAAGGCCCTGTACCTGTAGGTAGTACCAACACTGGTGCGGTGGTCAAGGCTGTCTTGAGCTTCTGAAAGCTCGCCTCACACTCATCTGACCACTTGAACTGGGCACCCTTCTGGGTCAACCTGGTCATCGGGGCTGCAATAGAAGAGAATCCCTCTACAAATCGACGGTAGTAACCTGCTAACCCCAAGAAACTCCGGATCTCGATCATTGAAGCTGGTCGAGGCCAATTCTGGACTGCCTCAATCTTCTTTGGGTCCACCTGAATACCTTCCACCTGATACAATGTGACCCAGAAATGCTACCGAACTCAGCCAGAACTCACATTTAGAAAATTTGGCATATAGTTGGTTATCTTTCAGAGTCTGAAGAACCACTCTGAGGTGCTGCTCGTGCTCTTCCTGGCTGCGGGAGTACACCAGGATGTCATCTATAAAGACTATCACGAACAGATCTAAGTAAGGCCTGAATACCCGATTCATCAACTCCATGAATGCTGCTGGGGCATTGGACAACCCGAAGGACATGACCAAGAACTCATAATGCCCATATCTAGAGCGAAAGGTCGTCTTAGGAATGTCAGCCGCCCTGATCTTCAGCTGATGGTAGCCTGACCTCAAGTCTATCTTAGAAAATACCCTCGCTCCCTGGAGCTGGTCAAACAAATCATCAATTCGCGGAGGTGGATATTTATTTTTGATAGTCACCTTGTTTAACTGCCGGTAATCAATACACATCCGCATCGAGCCATCCTTCTTCTTTACAAATAATACAGGTGCTCCCCAGGGGGAAACACTGGGCCTGATAAAGCCCTTCTCAAGAAGATCCTGCAACTGATCTTTCAACTCTTTTAGTTCCGGCGGGGCCATACGATAGGGTGGAATAGAGATGGGCCGAGTACCCGGTGCCAGATCAATACAGAAATCAATATCCCTGTCGGGTGGCATGCCCGGCAGGTCTGAAGGAAAAACCTCCGGAAACTCCCGTGCAATAGGGACCGACTCAATGGAAGGAACTTCTGCGCTGGAATCACGAACATAAGCCAGATAAGCTAGACACCCCTTCTCGACCATACGTCGAGCCTTAACATAGGAAATAACAGTGCGAACGGAGTGGCTTGAGGTACCTTTCCACTCTAGTCGGGGTGATTCTGGCAAGGCTAAGGTCATCGTCTTAGCATGGCAATCAAGAATAGCATGGTATGGGGACAACCAGTCCATCCCCAATATGACATCAAAATCTACCATATCCAAAAGCAACAGATCAACACGGGTCTCAAGACCCCCAAATATAACTACGCACGAACGATGCACCCGATCGACTACAATGGAGTCACCCACTGGTGTAGCCACATAAACTGGAATATCCAGAGCATAGCTGGGCACGGCCAAATACAGTGCGAAGTAGGAAGACACATAGGAATATGTAGATCCGGGGTCAAATAATACTGAAGCACCTCTGCCACACACAAGAATAGTACCTGTAATCACGGCATCTGATGCCTCTGCCTCTGGCCTGGCTGGTAAGGCATAGAATCGGGGGTCTGCACCTCCCCTCTGAGCTGCGTCTCTAGGACGACCATCAACTGGCTGACCTCTACCTCTGGCTGGACGGTCTCCACCTCTACGGTCTCGACCTCCACCTCTATAATCTCTACCCCCGCCTCTGGCTGGCTGGGCAGGCTGAGGGTCAGCTGGGGCCTGAATCATAGGACGAGGACCTCGCTGCTGAGAGTTGCCCGCTGCTAAAGGGCAATACCTGATAAAATGACCTGGGTCACCACAACCGTAGCAACTCTTAGACTGATAGGGCTGCTGGCCCTGACGACCTGAATGGCCTCCACGAACACTCTAAAGAGGCTGAGCATTAATAGGAAGCTGGTCCGAATGATGCCCACGAGAACCGCGATCACCTGGTCCACCCTGTGAAGCCTGAAGGGCGGAATGAAAAGGCCTGGAGGACTGGCCTCTATCAAAGGATTCTCTGCTACCAGAGGAAGAAGCACCAAACCTACCCGAATGACGAGGCCTCTTATCCGAAGAATAACCGCCTCCTCTAGCGAGAGCCATCTCAACTCTGCGTGCTGCATTGGCTGCCTTCTGAAATGATATGTCACTCCCCACGCCCATAGCCATCTGGAGTCTAATCGGCTGATTAAGCCCATCTATAAATCTGCGGACCCTCTCCCGCTCCGTGGGAAGTATCACCACCGCATGACGAGCCAAGTCGATAAATCTCATCTCATACTATGTAACTGTCATAGTGCCCTGATGGAGGCGCTCAAACTGCCTCCGAAGTACATCCCGCTGAGTAGCAAGGAGAAACTTCTCCATAAATAGTTCCGCAAACTGATCCCATGATAGAGCTGGGGACCCTGCCGGTCGAGTCAAGCAATAATCTCTCCACCAAGTCTTGGCGGATCCTCCAAGTCTGAAGGTACCGAAGTCAACTCCGTTTGTCTCCACAATCCCCATAGTCTTGAGAATCTCATGGCAACCGAATAAGAAGTCCCGAGGATCCTCTGATGCGGCTCCACCGAATGTAGTGGTAAATAGCTTGGAGAACCGATCAAGCCTCCATAACGAATCGGAAGTCATGGCCGCTCCATCACCGCATGAGCCGCGGTACTCGACCGAGTGGCCGCGCACTGGCGGACTACTCGGTGCTCGAGGCCGAGGAGCTACCGGTTCTCGGAGTACGAGCAATAGGAGTCCGGGCCCCTCCTCAGCCCGAGAAGCGGCCGGTGCAACCGATAATAAACCCGCTCCGGCAATACCGTCCATAAATCCCGCTATTCTCGACCAAAGCCTCCCGAAGATCCGGGGTACTTAAAGCCTCTCCCGGGACCCGAGCCGGGCCCACTAGAGCTGCTCGGGACCGGAACCTCCTCGTCATTCTCAATATGAGGCTCCACCTCTGGGGTAGCTGCCTGGGGCCGAGCTCTACCCCTACCACGGCCTCTAATACGGCCTTGGCCCCCGCCCCTCACGGGAGCTGCCGGGGCTCGGGCTGCTGGTCGGCGGACGAAGAAGCGCGTGTCCTCACCATCTGCGAAAGGACAGAATAGAAATTCAATTAGTATTTGAGGAACAAGTCGCACGACAAGAAAGAACAAATGAGAGACTCTTTCCTAACTCAATAGACTCTGGAGGACAAGTACAGACGTCTCCGTACCTACCTCTCAAACTCTATTAAGCTTGTTCGTGAGTGGTGAGACCTATGTAACCTAGAGCTCTGATACCAACTTGTCACGACCCGGATTTTTCCCCCAACATCGGGATCGTGATGGCGCCTACTCGTGGTAGCTAGGCAAGCCACTGTATTCATACTATCATGTTCTTAACATAATTTTAATTAAATAAATGCGGAATACTTTATCAAAATGGAAATAACAATTCACAAGGTGAAAATCATACTGAAATCCTCTACCCAAGACGTGGAGTCACCAACTCACAAACTACTATGGAATACTACACATAAAAGTCTGAAGGAAATATAACATAATTCTGTTTGTCTCGGAACAAAGAGACTACAGCTAATAACATAAATAAAGAGAGAGACGTCGGGCTTGCGGATGTTTGCAAGCTACCTCGGTCTCAAATATGATCAACTCCCACGCAATCGATTTACTGTTGCTGCTGCTCCTGATCGTAACCTGGACCTGTGCAAAAACGCACACACAATCGACCCCATGTGCTGGTAAGTGCCTGGCCTATCCCGGCGAAGTAGTGACAAGTCTAGGACCAGACACCCACATAAACCTGTGCAATTCAATATATATATGTGTACCACAAAATAACAAGAAATAATCAAGTATTAACACAATAAGATCTTAAAGAATTCAACAATTAACCACAGTTAATAATTTCACAAGGAAAAACAAAGTATAATGTAAACACAAGTAATATCAATTCAAGAAATAGCAAACAGTTGCACGGCATCACCTTTCGTGCTTTTACTCTCATCCTCACCAAATAAACAAATAAAGTACACGGCATCACCCTTCGTGCTTTTACTCTCATCCTCACCAAATAAACAATTAAAGTACACGGCATCACCCTTCGTGCTTTTACTCTCATCCTCACATCCATAGTACGGCATGATCCTTCGTACATGGTTCAATAATAGGGCACGGCATGATCCTTCGTGCATAATCAATAAATAAACATGGCACGCCATTAACCTTCGTGCATAAATAAATAAACATGGCACGGCATCACCCTTCGTGCATTATCACTCTTCCTCACCCAAATAACAATCACAGTTAAGGGCAAAGAAAGAAACAGTAATTCATAAACCGTCCCATCAAGGGCAACCAATAATTATCTTCACAACAAGTCCCAACAAGGGAAAACAATAACATTTCATCCGTAATATATCTCAAAATAATCATTTTTCAACGACTCACGGTCATACTAGACGCCAGTGTATGGATGCTCGTCACCACAGCCCATACACCGCACTCGATCACATAACACATAGCACATAATCCTATTTCCTCAAGCTAGGATAGAACAAACACTTACCTCGAATGCTTATGAACAATTCAATCCGTGGAAATGTCTTTTTCTTTCAACTTTTGCTCCAATCCAATCGTATCTATACACAATTGATTTAATATCATCAATACTACTCAACAAACTAATTCTTAAGACCAAATACAACTTTTACAACATTTTGCCCGGAATAGTGAATTTCAACCCCGGGCCCACATGGTCGGAACTCGGGGTTAGGACCAAAATCCGGCTACCCATCCCCCCACGAGTTCATGTATATGATTTGTTTCAAAATCGAACCTCAATTCGAGGTCCAATTCCCCAATTTATGAAAAACCCTATTTTCTAACAAAAACAAGAATTCTACCATGAAAACCTTTGATTTCTAATGAAAAACATGTTTAATGATGTTAGGAATTGAAAGAATTAAGTAAAAAGTGACTTACAATTGTTTTGATGAAGAAGGAATCCGTAAAGAATCGCAAATGGGTGTTTTTGTTTTGTAAAAAGTGAAGAAATGAACTTAAAATCGTGTTTTACAGGTCTCCTGTGTTCGCATTTGCGAACATGGGTTCGCAATTGCGAACCCCGACCAATTTCTGGAGTTTGAAAAATAAGCTAAGGTTGGGAAGTTCGCATTTTCGAACATTTGTTCGCATTTGCGATCACTGGCAGACAAAGGGCTGTTCGCATTTGCGAACTAATGTTCGCATTTGCGAACACATGCTGTATAAGGCAGTGTTCGCATTTGCGAACAATGTTCGCATTTGCGAACCAAGGCAGTATGGGGAATGTTCGCATTTGCGAACTTTTGTTCGCATTTGCGAACATAGGCAGGCACTGGGGACCTTCGCAAATGCGAACAATTGTTCGCATTTGCGAACAAGGCTGGCTTCGCATTTGCGATCAAGGTTCGCATTTGCAAGCCTTGCCTTACACTGTCCCCTTCGCAATTGCGAGAAATTCTTCGCAATTCGAAGCCAACAGCTGGGTGAAAAACCAGCAGTTCCAAAATTCAGAATTTCATCCAACGGCCTATCAAATCTTTACCCGAGCCCCCCTGGCTCCAAACCAAATATGCACATAACCTCAAAAACACATTATGAACTTGTTCGTGCGATCACATCGCCAATATCACCTCGTTTTCATCAAATCAAGCCTCAAATGCATGATTTTCATACCTTTAGGTTTCAAAACTTTCAAACTTGGGACTCAAGGTCCAAAACATCTCAAACGACATCCAAATGTCACCAAACTTTACAGGAAATCACATATATAATATTTAAGACTTGTACCGGGCGTCGGAACCAAAATATGAGCCCGATACCAAGGTCAATTAATTTATTTCCTTTAATAATTACATCAAAAACAATTTCACATAAAAATTCATAACTTGGGCTCTAGGCCTCGGAATTCGACTCCGGACGCATGTCCAAGTCCCATATTTTCCTACGGACCTCTCGGGACCATCAAATCTCGAGTCCGGATCCGTTTACCAAAAATGTTGACCGAAGTCAACCATATCAATATTAATATCATTTTTATCCAAAATTCTCATAGAATTCATATTTTCTATCACAAAATCTTTCCGGCTACATGCTCGGATCATGCACGTAAATCGAGGCAACATAGAATGAGGTTTTCAAGGCCTCAGAAGCTCGAAATGATTAATTAAATAAGTGATGACACTTTGGGTCGTCACAATCTCCACCTCTAAAATTTGCACAAGGCATGTGTATGTCATACAGAGCATAGGATGTGTAGTGATTCCTTCTAACCGATTGGATAAGAGAGCTTCAGATGATTAGGGAAGATTTTATTGCTAAGCCGAAGTGATTGGACGTGAGTATGTGTTTCAAAAAAAGATAATATGATTAAACTGATGATATTTCAGCGGTATTATGGTATGTTCTGGTTGGGTCCACTAGTGGTATTCGGGTTTGCTTGGTAGCACAGGTAAATATTGAGTATCTATCATGGAATGGCTATATATCAAATGGGTGCATGTATTCGCATGGTGGAAACTGGGATCAGGTATGATGAATTGTATGTTATATGGAGATCTGATATACAGGCTATGTTGAGGTGGTGGATCTTTATTCGATGGTATGCTATATTCTGGATGTGATGTTGGAATTCAGACAGGTTGTTTTAGTGTTGGGGTGATTTTGAACTATTGTATTAGGGGCTACACCAGAAATGACACGGGTTACGTGGTGAAGTGCATCAGAATATGTTTTAGTAGAATGATTTATATTTCAAAGACCCAGCAGACAGCTGAGAAGGAGTACTTTCTTAATTGGGAATTTGTGATAGATGTTAGTGCAGAGGTTTCTATCATTGATCCCGTTCTGCTACTGAGGGACTTTCGGATGCGTTTCTTGTGGCCGGGTATGTTGCCGGATGAGATTGTGGATTTCGGTATTTATTTGATGTTGGGCACCATATCGTACGACTTCGACAGAGTTATAAAAAGGGGAAGGAGCTGCTTGGGGCTCCTTGGTATTGAGTTCGTTGGCAGACCAATATGGCTACGTATTGAGCTTGAGTTAGCTTAATTGACCCTGAGTTGTACTGTTGAGGAATAGGTTGAGTCTTTCATTATTGAGCTTGTTAGTGATCTGTGGAAAGCTATGAGTTATTTTTTGATGTTGTGAGACATTGTGATTTATTAGTTATGGGCACATGTGGAGCGTTTCCATTGAGAACTCATTAAGAATGTAGAGCTGGAAGAGTAATTGAGTGTTGCTCGATGTATGGAGCATTGGTTATGGTCTATCGAGTTGTGTGTTGTGTGTTCTCTGTCACCGTGGGTGTAATGGATTGTGTTAGTTTTAGACATCAAATGTACGTGGTTGTTGATTTTGAGGATAGTGGCTTGAGGTGCTTCAGGTGTAACGGTGTTGGGATAGGATCGCGCATTGTAGCGAGGCTATGGGAGTTAGGACCTTTCAGATTAGATTTAGGCAATCTATTTCTATGATGTAAGACGAGGTCTCAGTCTTGTATTGTAATGGTATTGATGAGCTTGAGGTACAGCTCTTTCGTTTGAGTTATTTGTCATGATTTGAGTGTGTTCAGATCGTTCCTTACTGGTGCGTGTATTATGCACGATATGGTTTAGACTTGTATTGAGGTATCATATCACTAGAGTGGTGTTGGATTCAAGGTGATCGTTGGGTCCATTAATGAATACTGAAAGATTTAATCTCAGCTTGTTAGGAAGATAATGTCGAGGTTTGACCTAGAAATTTGTTGTGATATTAGTTCTGGGAAGTGGTTTCAAGAATGGTTGATCGTAGAGATGATTACGATTTATAGCATGTTTCATTCATCGTTGGCAGTATATGAAAGTGCTGGAATAAGGCTTTGGCAAATAAGAGGTTCTCTGCTGGTGATTGGTTGTTAGGGACAACTGCTGTCAATAGGAGTTATAGTTCCAAGTGTTGGGTTTAGGCGGTATATCATATGTTTTTACCTGGGGGTGCAAGTATGGGTTATTATAGCTGGTTCGGGCTTACCCTGAGTATAGATGTGAATTTTTCATCTTGTGTTTGATTTTCGAAAAGTACGACGTGGATCTATGGTTTGGTTTATGGATTAAATGGACTGTGAAATATTGGCTATATTGTGTTATCGGGTCTAACCGAGATAGGGTGACAAGGGATCACCTCGGGTATATGGTTCGTAAGATCATTCAGCTACTGGTTGGCTCCTAGAACAACTTTCGATACGCTCGAGGACGAGCATTTGTTTAAGTTAGGGAGGATGTAACGACCCGACCCATCGTCACAGGAGTTATAGCCCCGTTTTCCCTATTTTATGCTTCTATATGTTTCATTATATGTGTTTGGAGAATTTGAAGTAATTCGGATAGAGTTCGGTTAGAAATGAGATAATAAGTCTCTTTATGAGAAGGTTAGTTTGGAAAAGCCAACAGAATGTTGACTTATGAGTTAGAAGGCTCGCAATGGATTTTTGATGATTCGACTAGTTTTGGGGGATGATTTGTGACTTAGGAGCGCAATCAGAATTGAATTTGAAGGTCCGGTGTATAATTAGGCTTGAATTGGCTAAGGTTGGATTTTGGCGAATTCCGGATGGTAGGTGAGATTTTGATCCGAGGGTCGGAATGGAATTCCAAGAGTTGCAGTAGCTCCGTTAGGTGATTTTGGATATGCATTCAAAGTTTAAGATCATTCGGATGTGTTTAGATCGGGTTTTAGATCAAATGCAAGTTTCGGAAGTTCTAGTTTAACTTAGGCTTGAATTCGTGGTAATTTGATGATTTTGATGTTTATGATAGTGTTTTTATGTTACGGGCAAGTTTAAATGAAGTAATAAAACATATATGTGCATTTGGTTGAGGTCCCGAGGGCCTTGGAGTGAATTCGGATGGCCAACGGGGAATTTTTAGCATATTTAGTGCAGTAGAAATATTGCAGAACATATTTGCTCTATGCGATCGCAAAGAGTGTCATGTGATCGCATAGAATGTTCTTGAGGGGGTGAGAGATTGTTCAATGCAATCGTGTTTCTGAGGGTCGCGGTCGCACAATGTGGGATTTTGGTGAAATGTGATCACGGGGTGACTGTTGCAATCGTATAAGAGGATTTCGGGGCCTGGATTTTTTTGTCTATGCGATCGCAATGGTATTCATGTGATCGCATAGAAGGAGACGCCTGGATAGAATAGTTTCAGGGTTAAATTTCAGTCACAACCCACATAATATTTCCACCATTTTTACTCCTTCAAGAGAGCTTTTTGAGCGATTTGAAGAGGGTTTTCAATGAGTATTACTTGGAGGTAAGTCTCTTGACTAGAAAATATCATTTTATGGAAGAATCAACACTCAAATTCATGAAATTGGTAGAAATTGTGAAAAACCAGGACTTTGATATTGAAAATGAATTTTTAGGATTTTAAAGGACATTTGAACTCTATTTTCGATAAACTTTATATGTACGGACTCATGGTGAGACGAGGAATCCGTTGGTATGATTTTCGAAATTTTTCGAGAAGTGCGCCCGGGGATCGGGTTTTACCAACTTCTTCAATTTTAGTACTTTTTGAGTATTTTTTATTGGGTTATGTTTCTTTGAAGAATATTTATATATTTGATGTGGTTTGACTAGATTCGACGCGCGAGGAGGTCGATACGAAATGAAACAGCATTGCAGACAAGTCTACGGTCGGTTAGAGGTGAGTAGTTGGTGTATATGATGGCCTGAGGGTTTGAAACCCCGTCTTATCCATTCGTGATGCTATTTAGGGCGCGACTCGCACCCCATGGCAGGTGCGAGATTTTTTGTGACTGGGGATTGTGACTTGGTCCATCCCGAACAAGAATAATTTTATATTGGTGATTGATATGCACCCTGTGTTGAATATATCTGGGCTTATTTCCATGTTTGGGACCTTGTGCCAACCTGTAGCATCCTTAAAGGATGAATATCATTGTGATAGCATGATTTGTAAAATTATTGATCTTAGTCTTGTGTTTAATCACTGTTATGAACTGCTATGTTACTTTTCCTGAAATTAAATAACTAAAGTATTTTTTATTAATAAATTGGAAATTGGGAAAAATAATTGAAACTCTTATGTGACTCATATGCATATTGTGGACTGAATATGGATCGGGCTGCACACCGCAACGAATGATATGAATATATTTCGCTTGGGCTGAAGGAGCCCCTCCGAAGTCTGTACAAACCCCAGTGAGCGTCGTCAACATTAAATGGATCGGGTTACGCACCGTAGCGGTCATGTGCATTGCATTGCATTCATGCATTGTTATTTATTTGTGCAAGCTGTTGTTGTTGTTGGTTTGTAGAAAGATATCGGATGTTCGGCTTTACTTTGTGGCATTTCATGGATTTCTTATCTTCAGACATTTTATATGCTTTTTACTCACTGAGTAGTTAGTACTCACCCCTACTCCCAGCACCTTTGTGTGCAAATTCAGCTACGCTGGAGGTTTAGCTGAGTACTTGGTTTCCAGAGTTATCAAAGTTGTTACGGTAGCTGCTCCACGTTCGCAGGACATAGCTTCTCTTCTTATTTCAGTTTTCTTTATATATACATTTCTCATACTTGAGTATTTCGTTTAGATATTGCTATCCAGTTTTGTTTAGAGCCTCTAAACTCGTGACCCCAGATCTTTTGGGAGATATTTTATCTGTAACGACCCGGCCAGTCGTTTTTGAAATTTATGCCATGATCCCGAATTAACTGCTTTCCCTAAGTTCATTTCTGTTATTGTGGTTTGCTGGGATGTCCGGTTCAAGAATTTGGAGTGTTTTGGGACACTTAGTCCTTAAATGAGAGCTTTATAGTTGAAAAATAGCCCGTATTTAGAATAGTGTAAATTCGACCTCTAAATGGGAATCTGATGGTTCTGTTACCTCCGTTAGGTAATTTGAGGGTTGGGAGCGTGTTCGGAATGTGTTTTGGAGGTCCTTAGCTCAATTAGGTGTGAACTGCCGAAGTATGGAATTTTTGGAAATCCATTCGATAGGTGAGATTTTCATCCGGGAGTCGAAATGGAATTCCGACAGTTGCAGTAGATTTGTTAGGTGATTTTGGATACGTCAGCAAATTTTCAGATCATTCGGACATCGTTTGGTCGAGTTTTTGATAGTATGTATGTTTCCGAAGTTTTGTTTGAAACTTAGGCTTGAATTCGTTATTATTTGATGATTTTTGTGTTTAGTGATATGTTTTTATGATTGGAACAAGTTTGTATTGTGATTTGGAGTAGGTTGGTGGTTTTGGTTGAGGTCCTAGGGGCCTCGGGGGTGTTTTCGGGGGTCAAACGGACCATTTCTAGTTGATTAGCAGGTCGGTTTTTGCTGTCATAAGTGTTGCAGACGGTTGCTCTATGCGATCGCAATGGGATGATGCGATCGCATAGGAGGTTTGGGAGGAGGCTAAAATTTGTTCTATGCGATCGCGAAGAGGGGTATGCGATCGCATAGTTGTAGTAGTTTTGTTCTCTACGATCGCAGAAGTGTGCGATCGCATAGTGTTTTTGGCAAGGTCCTAGGTCCTTTAGTTTGTTCTATGCGATCGCGTAGCTGGGAGTGCGATCGCAGAGGGTTGTTATGCTAAGCAATGCGATCGCAATGCTGTGTGTGCGATCGCATCAGGTAAAAATGTGAGGTTCAAAAGTTGTTCTATGCGATCGCAATAAGGTCATGCGATCGCATAGAGCATTTCACTGGGCAGACAGAATCAGAATATAAAATTTCATCCGCGAGTGTTTCACCATTTTTGCAAACTTAAGCTAGGGAGCTCGGTTTTGAGTGATTTTTTGCGTGCTTTTCAGAGACAATTGTTGGGTAACTATTTCTTACTCCCTTTTGATCATTATTCACTAATCTAAACTCAATTTCTTCCATTATTTTCGGATATGGGTTGTACATTGGGGTAAGTTTCATAGAACAAACTTTGATGATTTGGAGGGGAAAACGAACTCCGATTTCGATAAATTTTAAATGGTTAGACTCGTGAGAGTACGAGATTTCTGAAAACATAAAAATATTTTGATTCCGAGTCGATGGCTTGAGGGGTATTTTGGTCATTTCACCCATTTTTGCGCCGTAGCTTTAATTTTATTAGTGTAATTAGTTACTTGCGATGTTATTTACACTATGTAATTGGTTTGAATAGATTTGGGCCACTCGGATGTCATTTCTTAGCGTTTTTGTACCAGGATTGAGGTAAGTGATTTGGCTAACCTTGCGTGGGGGATTTTCTCCCCTAGGATATATATGTGTTGATTTAAATGCCTTGTACGCGAGGTGACGGGCGTGTACTTGCGCAAATTGTTGAAAAACCACCTTACTTGAACTGCTCAATCTGTGTTATCTTTGTTATTTAATTTGTTTAATTGCAAGATTTATCATGTGTTAGCTAGGGAAGCATGATTATATATGATTATCTGTCTAAACGCGTACTTGTATTAATTGAATTCCCTGGAACCTGTTGAGACTGGATTTAGTTGTTAATTGTAGCAATGTACTTCATAATTCTCTGTGTTCTCCTCTTATTTGATTGTGTTTGTGTTCTGTGGACTGCGGGTTCGATTCCCAGAGATCCGGTGCTACTGAGGTAAAAATTGCGGGTTCAATTCTTGGAGATCCTGTGATACTGATATATGGACTGCGGTTTCAATTCCCGGAGATCCTGTGTTACTGATATACGGACTGTGGGTTCAATTCTCGGAGATCCTGAGATACTGAAATACAGACTGCGAGTTCAATTCCTGGAGATCCTGTGATATTGATATAAAGGACTGCGGGTTCAATTCCGGGAGATCCTGTGATACTGATATATGGACTGTGGGTTCAATTCCCGGAGATCCTGAGTTGCTGAGTATAAAAGGGACTGTGGGTTCAATTCTTTGAGATCCTAGATTTGTTGATTTGTACTTGTTGTGTTGATTTCTCTTTGTTAGCTTAACTATAAACGGCTTGTAGTATTTATCTCATTTGCTGTTATTTCATACTTATTCATATTTTGTACTGTTCGGTATTATTATCATTATTTTTATTATTTCTCGGTAGGGCCCTTGAGACTTATTGAGTACCGCCGTGGTGTACTCATGCTACTCTTCTGCTCACTTTTGTTGTGCAGATCAAGGTACATCTGATCAGACGCACTACATGTGACTTAGGAGCATTTTCAAGACACTCGAAGTATGATCTACTATGTCCACAGTCCGGAGGGTCTTCTTCTATTCTTCTTAGTGATGTCAGTTATTTCGTTATTTTTCATTGTGTAGACACTCCTAATGTATAGAGCCACAGTTGTACTCTCTTATTCTGTGTTGCCCGTGAGTTTCCGGGTCTTGGTGGTTGTATTTCTTTCTGGTATTTGGTGAAGTGTATGTGCCGAGCAACACTTATTACATTCCTTTTATATTATTCCGCTATTATCTTAACTTTTATTCATAAGAGTTGTACATTCCACATTGTGTTAGCCCTACCTCGTCGCGAAGACTGGGTGCCGTCATGATAGGTTCACGATTGGTGAACTAGGGTCGTGACATTATCATACTTCACATTTGTTCAGTATTATTATTATATAAATATTGGATTCTTATTCTGAAACTGTTGTACTCTCCTTAAATTGCCACTTATTAAAATTTACGGTTGATGTGAGAGCGACTGTTGGTCAGGCTTTCCTAGCTTTAGAGTTGGGCGCTATAATGATCGGGTTTGGGTTGTGACAAATACTAATTAAACTAAAGAAAGATTAGATAAAAAAATATCTAATCTAGAAAAATAGCTAATATCTAAGTCCCCCGGCAACAATGCCAAAAATTTGTTACAGCCAAACGCACATGTAAGTATACGCGATCGTCAAGTAAGAAAGTGACTAAAAGTCGATGTCGAACCCATGAGGACTTGTGATTAACTATTAACTAAATTAGACTATTCTAATTATCTAAACAAGGATTAAACATAGGTATATTCTATTTTAAACTAATTAAAATTAAGAAAAACAACTAGTGAACACTGAACAAGGGAAAAACAGATTTTTATGATATCAATATAATGAAAACGATCTATGGTCATAGGCTATCTAACATTCCTAATTGTATTCTTCAATTGAATTGAATAACTAATTTCTCTAGTTTATCGGTTGACATGGTTAATATTACTCATAAGAATCTATCGAGTTCTTACATGCATATTCAAGCTAACCTAACTCCTATATGTCTATGGAGTTAGAGTCAACGAAAACGCATATATAATTCCTGTATATCAACCAAGCAAGGCAATTAGGTATATGTCTATCCTAACCGCAAATTCATTCCCCGTTGCCCAGGTTCAAGAACTTGCTCTACTAAATCCTATATAACAATGTAGAATTCGGACTTTCTAGTTCAATTCATGATTCGTAGATAGTATTCAATTGTTGATAAAGCAATCAAATAATTAAGTCCAGGATTGAATAAATAAACGAATATGATAAACTAACAAATCAAAATCAATATCCGAATAATAATAGTCATGAAAAAACCACAATCCTAAAACGTGAAGTTTAGCTCCACATAGACATGGTAGACAAACAACATATCATTCAAAGAAACACAAAAAATACTAAGTTTCATAGAAGGAAAGATAAAACACGACCTCCACAGTGGCTCTGTGCTCTCCGTAGGTCTAAGATGTGTATACCAAGTAGGGTTGGGCCCAGACGAGAACACCTTCTCCCATGTGTGCTAGGACAGTTACTCTATAAAACTTGTACAAGTTCACAGCACCATACGCTGCAAACTATGGCGCGCTAGTGGAGATTATTAGTAGCCTTGTATTTTTTCTTGTCAGGCCAGTTTTTACACTGTTATGTCGCACCCTGCGGCATCCTATGCTGTGCGTTATTGAGAATTTGCAGAAATGCAAAACATGGATGTTGTATCCCTTTCAAATATCTTTCCAACAATATATTGTGGAGTACAAACAGAGTTCTTAGAGAAAAGTTCTATGCATTTTAATATACAATACACCGTATGCCCGCTCGATTATTCATTTCATTCTTAACTATCATCCGTCGATCCCCGTATACGATCCAGGCTTGATTCCTTGGGACTTTACTCTGACTTCAAATCTCCAACTCACTTGAATTCATTTTGTAACGCCTACATAGATCGAAATCACTCCTACAAGGCATAAACATTTATTTAGTGTAAACTAATAGCGATTAAAGCTCAAACTCAATTAAAGTGCAGTAAAATAGAGTGTAATAAGCGATTAAAATACACAATTGTAGCCCATAATCAACACCCCACACTTAAACCATTGCTCATCCTCGAGCAATCAAACTACACTTTATATAGACACGACTTTTTTAAACAATTCTCCTAATTCATCACACCAAGAATATTTAAAATAGACTAAGCACAAGAGTGTAACATCTTCAACACAAGATTTGACTCACAGGCACCACGCATTATTTGCAACTCACATACTTACTCTAACATAGAGGTCACTAACATTATCTTTCCTTCATGAATCAAGTGCCCTCACACTACAAAAGAGTGTAGTTTCACACACTAAAATTTAAGAATAGTTAGGAACTCACGGTAGAAAGAATTCCCTCACTCTCAAAAATAACATTCATATGCCACAAGAGATGCACCATAGGCTTACCCGTGGTGTATTACTCTACTAATCGAGCTCATTCAGTCGATGATCAAGTAGGAGTTTATTTGGTTGTAATGTAGACTGTGGGTCGGGTAGGATACATTTAGATATAAGAGTAACTACACCTCCCTAAGCACTTTACTACATACACTTTAATACTGAAAATCCCACACTTATGTCAAATCATAACTCCACCTTCACATCAATATATATTAACTCCCCACTTCTTTAAGCATAATTAAATCAAGAGTCACAACTTTCACAGAATATTTTCACAGCAATACAACTATTTTTTTTCTTCCTTTTCTTTTTCTCTTTTCAAATTGCTCTTACTTCTGTCAAAATAGTGCACCTTTCTCCTTATTTCATTAGTTCCACTCAAAATCCAATCCAACAACCCAACACTTTAACTTTTACAAAGTTCATAACAATTCAAGTGCTCATGAGAGGTGAAAATATTAAAATAGATGGTTAATTCAAATAAATGGGTAGGGCTTGTAATGTGGTTGCCAAAGAAACTAGATTACAGGCTCAAAGGGGTTAACTATAATACATACCAATTAGGCGGGTAAACTATATATGGCCAACAAAGAAACGTATATATCACTTCCATAACTGAACAAAACTACTATTTCGCTTTGCGAACACATGGGTCAAGTTCAAGACATCAAATGCAATGCACAGAATAACACAAAAACCTCACACACACATGGCACATAACTCACTCAGGATTGGACTCATCAAGACACTCTAGTCAAAAAGGTTAAGCAAAGTTAAGATCATACAATTTAAGGTACTTATACAAGAGTCAAAAACTAAGCCTAAGCAACACAACCAAAGTGCTCACTATTCTCAAGGCATGACAAAGTTAAGAGATATTGTTTCAACTCAAAACATAACATAATTTTTCCTACTTTTAATAAAATAAAAACTAACTACATCCGGTTCAATTAAAACCCTTGGAAAAGAACCGCGCCACAAAGAAAAACCAAAGGAGAATTGCTACACTACCTATAAAGAAAATCTTTTTGCCCTTTTTCTTTAGAATTAAATCCCTCAAGAAAATTGTCTATGAGATTCATTGTCGGGAAAAGTTTAATTTTCTATTTTTTTAATTTTTTTTCGAGCTCTAAAATACTACACGATTTTACATCCAACTAATAATCAAGAGAATTATCCCACCCCACACATAAAAGTGTGCAGTGTCCTCAATGCATAAATAAAGCAAAACAATAACAAGGGTGGACAAGAAACTCCCTGAACGGCCAAAGGCCGAAGCAATAGCGGCTTACGGGTTATTCAGACTTCTCCCAAGGGTGATCCTTTGTGCGGAAACCCCACACTTAGTTCTATCCATCTGGATCACTTTTGCACACTTCCGATGACTTTGCTCCCTATGCTCAAAATCATAAAAAATAAAACAGCACTACAAAAAAAATACAATAAAAAAATATCAAAACTAAAAAAAAAAAAAAAACAGTAAATCTAGGTTGCCTTCCAACAAGCGCATGATTTAATATCGCAGTACGACTTGAACTACTTTCTGCCTCCACCTCGAAATTACAAATTGTACCCCTAACATGGCATCCAATATGTGGCTATGCTTCTTTGGTGGGGATATAAAAATAAACAGGACAAGTAACAAATGTTTCACACTATACTTCTCGGCCTTTATATATGGAATGTAATGTTTCCTCTCTGTCATGACAAACCAAGAATGTAAGCACCCAGTTCCTTTTCCATTGACTCATTTAAAGGCTCAAATGACTCGATTTCCATGTCATCATCAAAAAATAATGTCGAAAAATATTTAGAATGAGGACTAACATGCCCCAACTCTAGAATTTTATCACTATTTGTATCCGCATATATGCACACAGTAGAGTCTTCAAATAATATATTATTTGCTTCCTCACATGAATCTAGAGTGCGTTCCTCAACATAGACATCACTAATAAAAGTACGATCATATGATTTACTCTCCAATTTTAGCTCCTCAATTTGGCGTATAAGCTCCTTTTCAGTTTCACACAACTCAGAACTATTTTGTAGGGTGTTAGACGCACTAACTTTTGCAATCAATTGAGATCCCAAGTCATGAATAACAGTGCCAATTTTTTTTATCTCTTGTCCTAGTTTAGCTCTTCTTTCTATTAGGTCTTGTATTCCATCTGTAATTTTCTCACGTTGAGTTTCATATATTTTCAATCTTCCATCTTGTTCCACCAACCAAGTTTGACTCAAAATCTCCTCTTTTTCAAAACATCCCTCTTGTTGGTACTTGTTTTCCTCATTCACTTCTTCCATATTGGCCTTCATTCTTATGATTGCTGACCTCGTTCTTTTCATATCTTTTTTAAGTTCGTTCTGCTGCTTTGCTACTTGGCTTAGAATATCCCTAATATATGCTTCATGTTCCATATCATGCACTTCATTGCCCCTATCAAACTTTCAAATATCATTAGAAAGATCATAATAAGGGCTCAGAGAAGGATGAAAAAATTAGGACAACCATCCCAGTGGCCATCTTGACCACCACATATATTAGAAATATCCACTCAAAGGATTGAGATTGGGCGCACAACTCGCTCCCGGGGATATTCTGAAAATATTTCCACCAGTAAGGTTCACAACAATATGGACAAGGATCATCAGAAAAAGAATAACCATCACTCGAATAATTTTCATTCCGAGATCCCATGTTAAAATAAATAAAAAAATACTAATTAAACTAAAGAAAGATTAGATAAAAAAATGTGCAATCCAGAAAAATAGCTAATATCTAAGTCCCTGGCAACGGTGCCAAAAAATTTTTGTGGCCAAACGCATACGCAAGTATACACGGTCATCAAGTAATTAAGTGACTAAAAGTCGGATGTTGAATCCAAGAGGACTTGTAATTAACTATTAACTAAATTAGACTATCCTAATTATCTAAACAAAAATTAAATATGAGAATATTAACAACTAGTGAACTCTGAACAAGGGAAAACAGATTTTTATGGATATGAATGTAATGAAATGATCTAGGGTCATGGGCTATCTAACATTCCTATTATATTCTTCAATTGAATTGACTAACTAATTTATCTAGTTTATAGGTGATAGGATTGATATTGCTCATAAGAATCTATCTAGTTTTTACTTACTTATTCAAGTAACCTAACGCCTATATGTCTATGGAGTTAGAATAAAAAAGAACGCATTTATAATTCCTGTATATCAACCAAGCGAGGCAATTATGTATATGTCTATCCTAACCACAATTATGTTCCCTGATGCCCAGGTTCAAGAACTGGCTCTACTCAATCCTATATGCAATCTAGAATTCCCACTTTCTAGTTCAATTCAAGATTCGTAGATAGTATTAAATTTTGATCTTAATTCCTTGGTATTTTACTCAGAATCAAAGATCCAAATCACTTGAATGCATACATAGATCGCAATCACTCCTACAAGGCATAAAACACATATTTAGTAAAAATACTAGCGATTAAAATTCAAACTCAATTAAAGTGTAGTAAATTAGAGTGTAATAAGTGACTAAAATATACAATTATATCCTATCATCATACACCACTCTAGCTCAAGAAAGGTTGATTCCGATTGATGTAGCCACTTCTCAAACTAAGGGAGGAGCACAGATCCTCGCTGCCCGCACTCTAGAGTAGCTGGTTTAGGCTGATCTGATCCTAGAGGTTATAACAGTGCCGTATGTAGTCCCAGATCAGCCAGAGGATAGGGCAGCAGCTTTAGAGGAGGAGAAGCGGAGGCTTGAGAGGTTCAAGATGTACAAACCTCCTATATTTAGTGGTCTAGCATTAGAGGATACCCAAGGATTTCTAGAGGAGCGCCACCATATCCTCTACACTATGGGTATATCAGAGTCGAGTGCGGTTTCTTTCACTGCCTTTCATCTTCAAATGGCAGCCTATTAGTGGTGGCGTGCTTTTGAGTTGGATAGCCCTGCCGAGGCAGCTTCCCTTACATGGACCTAGTTTTCGGATATGTTTTTTAAGTACATCCCTCAGAGCATCAAGGATGCATGGTGCGCAAAGTTTTAGCTGTTGAGCTAGGGTACTATTATTGTCTCAGAGTATGTTGTTTGTTTCAGTGACTTGGCTAGGCATGCACAGGCCTTGGTTTTCTAGAGTTTGTGAGAGAGTTTTCCAGTTTATTAAGGGGCTCACTCCCAGCATCAAGTCTAGCATGTCCTGGGAGTTGGAGCTGGATATTGCTTATAAGCAGGTGGTGATCATTTTTAGGAAAGTATTGGCCATGGTAGCTTGGGATAGGTAGGAGAGAGAGGCCAAGAGGTCTCTAGAGTTGGTTATTATTCTGGTGCCCGTGCCCTAGTTGTAGTCTGTCATGGTAGGGGTTATGTGTGTTTTCGATTCATTTAGCTCTACAACCAGCCAGTGGTATTCCAGCTCCGCCTAGACCTCTGGAGACTTATTATGCACTTCTAGTATCTAGTGTGCCTCCTACACAAGGTGCCATCTGTGGTAAGTCCAACAGACCTGGCCCGAGCCATTCACTGCTGCCACGCCCTCCCGGAGCTTGTTGTGAGTGTTGTAACACATGCCATATAATAAGAGATTGCCCTAGACTTAGGAGGGGTGCACCTCCACAACTTTCTCAGCCACAATGTGATCCACCAGGTCTTCAAGTTATGATTACAGCACCAATTGCCACCTCACCTATGCAGCCAGCCTGAGGTGGAGGTCGGGGTGGTAGAGGTCATCCTAGAGGAGAAGGCCAAGCAAGATAATATGCCCTTCCGCTTGTACTAAGGTTGTTGTCTCTGATGCTGCCATAATAGGTATTGTTGTGGCCTATCATAGAGATTCATCAGTTCTATTAGATCCAGCTCCACTTATTCTTATGTGTCCTCTTATTTTGCCCCGCATTTAGGCGTATCTCAAGATTTTTTTAGTTCCCCTATTTATGTTTCTACTCCTATGGGAGATTCTTTTGTTGTGGATCGCGTTAATCAGTCGTGTTTGATTGCTCTTAGTAATTTTTAGACTAGAGCTGATTTATTACCGCATGGTTGATTTTGATGTTATCTTGGGCATGGACCGGTTGTCGCCCCATTATGTTATCCTTGATTATCACGCCAATACTGTGACACTGGCTATGACAGGTGTACTACGAGTACAGTGAAGGGATACTTTAGATCACACTATCAGTAGGAAGAGTTATTTCATTTCTTAAGGCTCAATAAATGGTTGAAAAGGGGTATGATTCGTATCTAACCTATGTGAGAAATGTCAGTATTGATACCCCTACAGTTGATTCAGTCCTAATAGTTAGAGATTTTCCTGATTTGTTTCCAACTGATCTTTTGGGTAAGCCACCCGACTGAGATATTGATTTTAGTATCGATTTGTTATTGGGAAATCAGCCTATTTCTATTCCTCCTTATCCCATGGCTCCTCCTGAGTTGAAGGACTTAAATGATCAATTTTAAGAATTGCTTGATAAGGGCTTTATTTGGCCTAGTGTGCCACCTTGGGGTGCTCTTATCTTGTTGGTGAACAAAACTAATGGTTATATGTGTTTGTGTATTGATTATCACGAGTTGAACAAAGTTAGAGTGAAGAACCAATATCCTTTGCCTCGTATTGATGACATGTTTGATCAGTTACAGGGTGCTCGAGTGTTTCTAAAATTGACTTAAATTTAGGTTATCATCAGTTGAAGATCCGAGGGCCAGATATCCTAAAGGCTGCTTTCAAGAATCGGTATGGTCTTTACGAGTTCCTTGTTAAGACATTTGGGCTGACCAATGCCCCAACAACACTTATGTGACTTAACTATCTTATCTACTTTAACTGCTCTACTTTGATTCTGTGTACCGTGTTTAGAGTAGGAATTACTGGCCTTTTGATACGAACTTGAATAAAAATGTGCATATTCTTGTTGAGATTATTGTTTATCTACTTTGGGACTACGGAACGATATTCCAGGAGATATCCCATCTTGTGTACTTTAGAACTACGGAATGGTATTCTGAGAGATCCCCCCTGCACATTTATAGTTGGGACTACGAAACGGTATCCCGGGAGACCTCCATGTACTGGATATTTACTTTGGTACTATAAATGGTATTTTGGGAGATCCTCATGCGCATTTATGTTTGGGACTACGTGATGGTATCCTAGGAGTTCTCGTGTTGCTAATTGTGTGTTTTGAGTTATTGTTCTTGTGATTTCATAGATGGTTAGAAATTATCTTGTCTGTCGTATTTCATAATGTTTCATAATATATATTGTCCATGCATAGCATTGTAAAATAAAAACTTGTCCTTTTTTTCCCTCTCTTTTTTGGTCATTAATTAATGCATTCTTTCAACCATCTTGAAGTATTAGCACCAGAGATCGAGTGGCTTTCTTCAGCAAATAGAGATTCCAGAGTGAAATTGGGAGTGAATCTCTATGGACTTTGTAGTTGGACTCCCACGCACTTTGAGGAAGTTGGATGCCATTTTGGTGATTGTGGATCGACTGACCAAGTCTGCACACTTCATTCTTGTGTGTACCACTTATTCTTCAGAACGGTTGGCTAAGATTTATATTCATGGAAATTGTTCTTCTGCATGGTATTCTAGTTTCTATCATTTCAGATAGAGGTACCTAGTTCACATCACGGTTTTGGAGGGCCATACAACACGAGTTAGGCAATCGGGTAGAGTTAAGCATAACATTTCACCCCTAGACAGAACATTCCGAGCGCACTATTTATATTCTTGAGGATATGCTTTGTGTGTGTGTGATGGAGTTTGGAGGTTCTTGGGATTAGTTTATGCCACTTACAGAATTTACCTACAATAATATTTTCCAGCCCAGCATTCAGATGGCACCGTATAAGGCTATGTATGGTGGGCAATGTAGATCGCCGATGGGTTGGTTCGAGTCTGTTGAGGCTAGATTATTTGGAATAGACTTGGTTCATGATGTGTTGGAGAAGGTTAAGGTGATTCAGGATAACCTCGGCACAACCCAGTTCAAACAGAAGAGTATGCGGACCATGTGGTTCATGATGTTTCATTTATGGTTGGAGAGCGGGTCTTGCTTCGGTCTTTGCCTATACAGGGTGTTATGATATTTTTTGAAGAAGGGAAAATTGAGTCTAAGGTTTATTGGCCACTTTGAGGTGTTGCGACGTGTTGGGGAAGTTGCTTATGAGCTCTCCTTAACTGCTAGCAGGGTAGGAGTTCATCCAGTATTTCTTATTTAAATACTCCAGAGGTATGATATCCTTAACGCACGTGATGGATTTCAGTTAAATCCAGTTGGACAAAGATCTATCTTATGTTCAAGAGGGAGAACCTAATGACCCAATCGGTCATTTTGAGAATCAACACCCTGGTCCCTTATTACTTTCTTTCCTCGTATCATTACCTACTATTGTGGATTGATGGGATGGTTCATCTTGATTTTCGGAGTGTTTTAGGATACTTTGTCCTTAAATGAGAGCTTAAATGATAGAATTTAAATCGTAGTCAGAACAGAGTGAAGATAGCTCTGGAATGGAATCCTCTCGATTCTGTTAGCTGCGTTGAGTGATTTTGGGATTAGGAGCGTGTCCGTATTGTATTTTGGAGGTCTATAGCTCATTTATGATTGAAATGGCAAAAGTTTAATTTTTAGAATTTCGGGCCGGCGGTGGAATTTTTATATCGGTGCTTGAATCTGATTCTGGAAGTTTGAGTAGGTCTATAGTGTTGAATATGACTTGTGTGCAAAATTTGGGGTCAATCGGACGTGATTTGTTTGGTTTCAGCATCAATTGTAGAATTTTGAAGTTTAAAGTTTATTGAGTTTGGATTGGAAGGCGATTCGTGATTTTAGTGTTTGGTGTGATTTGTGGGCTTGAGGAGTCCGTAAGGTATTTTAGTATTGGTGGGTTTGTTTGTGTGAGGTTTCGGAGGCCTCGGGTGTGTTTCAGATGCTCAACTGGTCATTTTTGAACTTACAGAAGTGGTAGATTTTATAGCTTTTTGTTGTAGAAAAATCCTTCACTGTGTTCGTGAGAGAGGTCTCGCGTTCGTGTAGAGAAATTGGGATAGGCATCAAAGTTGTACTTCGTGTTCAAGATGATGCTCCCACATTCGTGAAGGTGTGGACCTTAAGCCTACACGTTCGGAACAAGGTCCTCGCATTCGCGAAGGGTCTGCCAGTGTAAGCTACGCGTTCGCGAAGGAGGAATTCGGGCCAGTGGAATTTTGTTCATCGCGTTCGTGATTATAGTCTCACGTTTGTAAGGAAGTACGCATCTGGGAAGAATTTGAAGTCCAAATATGAGGATTTGAGTTCATAACTAAAAAATTGGATTGAGAGCTCAAAAGGAGGCGATATTTGAAGAGATTTTCGGAGGAAGTTTGTGGGTGATGATTCCAAACTCCTTTTTGATTAGATCTCATTAATCTAAACATGAATTTTATCATTTAATTTCGGATTTGGGTGAAAATTTGAGAAATTTGAGAAATGTCTTAGCCCTAATTTTGGGATTTTGATCGAGATTTTAGTATCTGATTTGAGTGAATTTGTTATGGTTAGACTCGTGAGTGAATGTATGTTCATAATTTGTGACTTTTACCCAATTTTGAGATGTGAGTCCGGGGGGAATTTTTGGGTGTTTTCCTATTTTCTTTCCTTAGCTTTGAATTTATTAGGTAAATTAGTTGCTTGTAATTTTATTTACGTTATGGAGTTGATTTGATTAGATTTGGGCCGAGTTAGATACTCATGACAAGAATGTGATATCGGATTAATTTTGAGCTGGTTCAAGGTAAGTAGCTTGCCTAATCTTGTGTGGGTGAACTCCCCTTAGGATTTGGTTATTGTTGCTATATGAATATCGTGTACGTGAGGTGATGAGTGCATACACACACAAATTATTGAAAATCCCCATTTTTACTAAGTAAATATTTGTAGTCTCTTTTAATTGAGTAAATGCTAGTACGTGAAGCCTTGAATTTAGTTTAGGAAAGTATGGTTATGTGACTTAACTATCTCATCTGCTTTAACTACTTTACTTTGATTCTATGTAGCATGTTTAGAGTAGGAACTACCGGCATTTTGATACCAACTTGAATAGAAATGTACATATCCTTACCGAGACTGTTGTATATTTACTTTGGGACTACGAAATGGTATTCCGGGAGATATCCCAGCTTGTTTACTTTGGAACTATGGAACGCTATTCCAGGGAAAAGAACCCCCTGCACATTTATAGTTGGGACTACGGAACGGTATCTCGGGAGATCCCCCTGTACTGGATATTTACTTTGGGACTACAGAACGGTATTTTGGGAGATCCTCCTGCGCATTTATATTTGGGACAACGTGATGGTATCCTAGGACTTCCCATGTTGCTAATTGTGTGTTATGAGTTATTCTTCTTGTGATTTCATTTCATATACGGTCAGAAATTATCTTTTTTGTCATATTTCATAATGTTTTTATTTATATTTATATAACAACTACGACCCTGACCTATTCTCCTTACTAATCGATCGAGGTTAGGCTTGGCACTTAATGAGTACCGGTGTGGTCCACTCATTACCTTTCCTATACATATTTTTCCTGTGCGGATCCATGTTCTTCTTCTCAGCAATACAATCCAGGAGGCAAGGCGATCCAGAGACTTCAAGGTATATATCTACTGCATTCGCAGGCCTAGAGGTCTGTCACGACCCCAAACCCAGTCGTGATGGCGCCCAGCACACTGCTAGGCCATCCCGACCAATCAACAGAACTCACAGAGCTATTAGCTTACTTTCAACCATTTTAGGCATAAACAAAGGTAGAACAACAATAGTGGAATAACCAAGTACGGGGATCACATCCCAAAATAATAAAAACACCCAAAGACCAGGGGTTACGAGTCATGAGCCTCTACCGTAGTTGAACTTTTGGCGAAGGCGCATAGCCTGAGTCCTGGTTCAATCGTAATTGAACATTTGGCGAAGGCGCATAGCCTGAGTCCCAGTTCAACTGTGACGACCCGGCCCGTCGTCACGAGAATTACCACCCCGTTATGTTGTAAATGCATGTTTTATGATTTTATATCGGTGTTAGAGTCTATCGGGTGAGTTAGGAGTGAATTGGATTGAAAATGAGGCATATAGCCTTTTTGAAGGAGACTTGAATAAGGAAAGTCAACCCGGAGTTAACTATTTGGTTAGAGGGCTCGGAATCGGATTCTGATGATTCGGTTAGTTTCGGAAGGTGATTTGTGACTTAGGGGAGCGATCGGAATTGAATTTGGAGGCCCGGTGTAGAAATAGGCTTGAATTGGCTAAGGTTGAATTTTGGCGAAATCCGAACGGTAGGTGAGATTTTGATCCGGGGGTTGGAATGGAATTCCGACAGTTGCAGTAGCTCCGTTAGGTGATTTTGGATGTGCCTGCAAAATTTCAGGTCATTCGGACGTCGTTTGGTCGAATTTTTGATTGAATGTGTAATTCGGAATGTTTTAAGGAATTTAGGCTTGAATTTGACGTGAATTATGGGTTTTGGTGTTATTAGACGTGTTTTGAGGATTTGAGCAAGTTCGAATAAGGTGTTAAGATGTGTTGGTGTGTTTGGATGAGGTCCCGGGGGCCTCGGGGTGTTTTCGGATGGTTAAACGGAAGAAAATCATGGAAATTGCAGATTGGGATTCTGTTTCTGTTGTTTCCGCTCCTGCGAAATTGGGGGCGCAGGAGCGAGTCCGCAGAAGCGGACGAGGGGTGCAGGAGCGCTTGGTTACGCAGAAGCGGAAATCATTCCGCTGAAACGGCGTCGCTGGTGCAAGCCAGTGATCGCAGAAGCGGACGAGATGAATATGGGAAGGTCCGCAGAAGCGGACACTTGACCGCCTGGGCGAGTCCGCAGGAGCGGACTCTGGTGCGCAGAAGCGGATGTCTTCGCAGGAGCGGACGTTTCATCGCAGAAGCGGACGCGCTTAAGCGGTCCTCTGCTCGCAGAAGCGGAATTGGCCGGCTAGGCCTGGAACCGCTGAAGCGACCCTTTGGTCGCGGATACGGACTCGTAGGAGCGGAAATTTTTCCGCAGAAGCGAAAATCGCTGTAAGTTAAGTGTATGAGAAGTTAGAAAAATTTCAGAACATTTCACACATTTGGGTCTCGGCTTTAGAGGCGATTTGGGCGATTTTGAAGAGAAATTCAAGGGAAATCATCAGGTAATCAACTGTGGACTTAAACTATGATTAGTATTGATAATATTATGCAATTATATCATGAAAATGGAGGAATTTGGGGTAATTTATGGAGGATTTAGCCCTAGGCTTGAACTTTAGAAAATCAAGGTTTTGAATGGGCAAATGGAGTCCGGATTTGGTAAAATTGATATGCTTAGACTCGTATTGAGATGAAGGTTCCGAATATGTGACTTTCGTGATTTTTCGATAAGCGTACCGAAAGTCGGGTTTTGACAACTTTGGGAATTTTGATGTAAATTGAGTTGTATTGATTGGGTGTCGTCCAATTGGCCTAATTTGTTGTATTTCTACTGTATTTGATCAGATTCTACGCGTGCGGAGCTTGATTCTCGTGGCAAGGGCATTGCGGAGTAGTCGTCGCGCCGTATTGAGGTGAGTAATAGATGTGGGTGATGACCGGCGGGTTCGAAACCCCGGTATACCACTTTGTGACGCTGTATAGCGGCGAGACACGCACACTCTTGAGAGTGCGGGGTCGATCATGAACTGGAGACTATAGATTAGTCCAACCTGTTGATACTATATTATTGGCTATTCTCGAGCCGTTGAACCTCCTTCTTGGACGGTTGAGTATATTGTGGGCTGTGAGCCAGTTATTGGATCCCGCGAGGATCGTTATCATTGTCTTATCATATAGACATGCTAGTTTACTACTAGTCCGCAACTATTTTTGTTATTATGCTAATTCCAATCTCTGGAACTTGATATTACTGTTTTCCAACTGAAAAATGATAAAAGAGTTTTCAAAAACTACTTTTGAGCCTGCGAGGTTATATCTGCATATTAGCTGACTAGTAGTGGATCGGGCTGCACGCCGCAGCGAGATATATATTGGATCGGACTGCACGTCGCAGGAATATCTCTATGAGATGTGCTTGGGCTGTAGGAGCCCCTCCGGAGTCTGAACCCCCACAGTGAGCACGGGTACCCAAAATTGGAGTCGAGCTACGCGTCGTAGCGGTCATATCATGCATTGCATTGCATTTAGCTACATCTGCTCACTGTTATGCTATTTATTGGTATTTGTTGGAACGGGTACGGTGAAGATTGATTCTATGACGGGGTAGGTGATTATAGCTTTACATAGTCTTTATTGCGGATTTCTTATCTGCATGTTGTCTTACCCTTGTTTATTACCATCGAGTACGGCGATACTCATTTTACTCCTCACACTTGTGTGCGGATCCGAGTACCTCTCGGCGGTGATCCGAGTGGTTGTGCGAGGCGACATCCGTGGGATATACGAGGTAGCTGCAGAGTCCGCAGGACCCGATATTCCTTCCCCTGTCTTTTGATTTTGTATTGACATTTCCTTCCGCACTTGGTATTTTTGTAAACCTTTATACACTTACATTCGGTAGAGGCTCATGACTCTTGACACTTGGTCTATGGGAGTTGTATATTTTGGGACTTGGTCTCCCCATTGTTGGTATAAGTATTACTATTGTTTCATATTTTGAAATGCTTAAATGGGTTAAAGAGCTTCTAGCTCCGTTGTTGATATTGATTGGTCGGGCTGGCTTAGCAATGTGCTGGGCGCCATCACGACCGGATTTGGGGTCGTGACATCAGCGTCACGACCTAATTCCCAAACCCGGTTGTGATGGTGCCTATCGTGAAGACAAGGCCAGCCAACAGTGATTTGATGGCGAAGGCGCATAGCCTGAGTTTTGGTTCAACCGTAGTTGAACTTTTAGGCGAAGGCGCATAACCTGAGTCCTGGTTCAATCGTAGTTGAACTTTTTGGCGAAGGCACATAGCCTGAGTTGAACTTTTTGGAGAAGGCGCATAGCGTGAATCCTAGTTCCTTTGTAGTTGAACTTTTTGGCCAAAGCACATATAGCCTGAGTCTTGGTTCAACCGTAGTTGAACATTTTGGCGAAGGCGCATAGCCTGAGTTTTGGTTCAACCGTAGTTGAACATTTTGGCGAAGGCACATAGCCTGAGTCTTGGTTCAACCGTAGTTGAACATTTTGGCAAAGGCGCATAACCTGTGTCTTGGTTCAATCGTAGTTGAACTTTTTAGCGAAGGCTCATAGCCTGAGTCTTGGTTCAATCGTAGTTGAACTTTTTGGCGAAGCGCATAGCTTGTGTCTTGGTTCAACCGTAGTTAAACTTACTAGCGAAGGCACATAGCCTGAGTCCCAGTTCAACTATAGTTGAACTTTTTGGTGAAGGCGCATAGCCTGAGTCTTCGTTCAACCGTAGTTGAACATTTTTGCGAAGGCGCATAGCCTGAGTTTTGGTTCAACCGTATTTGAACTTTTTGGCGAAGGCTCATAGCCTGAATCTTGGTTCAATTGTAGTTGAACTTTTGAGCGAAGGCTCATAGCCTGAGTCTTGGTTCAATCATAGTTGATCTTTTTGGCGAATGCGCATAGCCTGAGTCCCAATTCAATTGTTGTTGAACTTTATTAATTTCGATAGTGAAGGCGTATAGCCTGAGTCGCAGTTCAAATGAGGTCGAACTGTTAATCTTTGATGGAGAAGGCACATAGCCGCCCTACAGGGTTCGCTGGGAGAGTCCCAATTTCCTTACTTTTGCTTGCATTGGAGGACACGATGTATTTCTTGTTCGTGTATCTTGGAGAATACTCATGCTCTTATTCAATTTTAAAAAAACAAAAGTCAGTTAAACCAAATGAAATCGCTTGTTACCTCATTCGATTAGTAGGCCAGTGGAGAGGAGTGGCTACATTCACTGCTAGTTATGCTTTTAGTAGCCGCTCAATTTGTCAAGAAAGTTGACACGACACAGAGCCGATTCGATTGTAGATCTGACAATTTAAAAATCAACAACGAGGATGGCGATCCACCAAACTTCGATAAAAGAGCTTCCCTTTAGATTGAAGCTAAATCTGTCCTCTTTGTTTTCTTATCATTTTTCTGAAGCCCTTTTTTCAAATATTGATGACTGGGGAGTGGTACTTACAAAATTAAAAACAGAGTCAGATTTGGAAAGACACGTGGCTGCGTCAGGTTACTTGACCATATTTATCAAAAAGGTGACTTTCCTGTATTTTACTTTTGTGGCTTGTAGAGAGTGAGTATTGGGAGAACTTATCATAATAATAATGACGATAATTATTTCCTTTTCCGTATTGATTAATTTCCCTTTAGTGGTGCTAAAATTAGTAATGCAACTTTTTGTTCTTAAAGAGGGGATAGAAGTTCTAAGCTTTCTCCGCAAGGGTCAATTTGATATTTAACCAAATAATCAAAGGAACAAACATGCGTGAAACTTTGTACTGTAGTGTTATTTGGCAACCTGATTTAGCAACTTTACTTGCATTTGATTAAAGAGGATGAAAGTCATAACTACACTTACATGACATGTTGCATTCCGGACCCTGGGAAATAGGTGTTCTACTTATGAATTGAATTTGGATCCAGATGAAATTAAAATTTTAACTAAAAGATTTTCACGCCAAATTATTTAATTTAAAAGTTATCAAATACTTTCCAAGCAAATCAATCGAAATACGTGTAAATCTAAATTAAAAATAATTAACTCTAAATCAAAAATTAATAATATAAATTAAATGACGTAGTTAAATATAAATGTTTGATGGCAATTATGATTAGATTTAATAACATAAATACAGATGCATTAAATAACAAAAATAAAAGTACAAAAAAAGATTAATAAAGATGAATAATAAATGTGTACAGAAACTTAATAACCCTTTTTAGATCTATTGAAAATATTGAATCGCACATCTCATTCCTCTGATTTCTCATTTATATAATAGAAGACCCTTTTTGAAATAATAAAAAGATACAATGTACCAAGAAGAATATTCTTTTTAAATTTTCCTAGGCAAACGAGATTGCTTCGTGGTCCATATATACATGGGCAATGATGACAACCCGACCTTAGACCTTGGCTTATACGTTCACAAACATTAATAACAGTCCGACCTTGGCACATACATCCACGCTCATTGATGACGATCCAACCTTGGCCGGTACATCAAAGATTATTGATGACAAAACAAGACAATTTAAGTGGCGTTTCCAGGAGAGTATGGCACATGTAATAAGTCCATCAATCAGGATATAACCACTTCCAATATGGCGTCTAAGCCATTATGCCTTAGAGGAATTGTTTATCCCCCAGAATTGGTAATAGACGCATTTTATACTCTGCTAATAACACCATCTATAAAATTAATCCAAGAAGATAAAAAACAATAGGATTTGAGAAATCAAAATTATGCTCAGTGGAAGGAGAAGTCGTTAATTAAATGAGCTCACGGAGAAGGCTTTTAAACCTTCTTCCACTGCCCTATTACACCCCTACGGTGCTTTGCCTCATCACTGCATAATCTTTTCCATTAAATCTTATTGAATAAAATCCAATGAATTATATAAATACTGAAAAATATAACTTTTGAGATTTGTAAAACATTTTCAAGGGCCTCAGTGTGTGTAACAATCAGATCATTGATAATTCAACCTCACTAAAATCCGCTAAGATAATTTAATTTATCATCATAAGCCCATGCTCAATTAAAACGACAACCATAACAGAAGACGAATCATATATAACAAAGCTTTTAAAACAAAATCTGCAAATCTTTATAACTTGGACATATTTCAAAAATTACAACTTTTTGTTAAAAAGAAAAACAAATAAGGATGAAGAAAGAGTTTGCTCAGACAGCCAAGGGTTAGTCTACAACCAAAAGGGAATGAATCCCCAGGATCAGAAACTCTAGTCCACATAATTTGCTTCCTCACCACACACATATTTAAGTAAAAAGATAAAATTTTAAGAAGAGATGAATAAAGTAAAAAAGCACATGACAATAGAAAATAAAAAGACATTATAAAAATAAAAACAGAGTAAATAACAAATAATAAATAGGGAACTAATTGTGGAGTAATAGTTAGAAAATATAATTGCATTCCACACTAAAGTACACATTCCTTTTTCATCATCCATTTGTATTACTTTCTTCTAAACAGCAAAATTAGTGAACTACAAAGACAAGGGTCACAAAGAACTGCAGTAAAATTCACAAATCATTACACACCTACGTAATAAAAACTTATTCTACAAATAAAATTATTACAGAAACACATGTAGATGCCCCAGTATTCTCCACCCACAAATAGACTGGACAGAGATAACATTACATAGCATCACGATCACTTTTGCTTCAAGGGAACGAGTCGATCAAAAACAATTGAATTTCGCCAACCAGATAGCGAAGCATCAGAGCCAAAATGTATGACTACAATCAATTCAATATGCAGTGAGATAATAGGCACAAAACAGATTAATAAACATAAACAATGTAGTACCCCAACGTCCAAATACACCATAAAAGGAATAAAGGATAGCGAGAGGGACATTCTTTTTAGCTTCACTTTTAAAGAGTCACACAACAATGTGTGACTCAATAAATAATTACATAAGCAAAGCCTAGTACAAATAAAAGCCACAAATTTTTGAATAAAACAGAGCAAAAAAAAAAAGCAAACTTCGGTGAAAACATTGGAATTGAGTGGAAAAACTCAGTCCCTTAGATGTTCATAAATTGCGATCATTTTCGCAAATCATTACAGGTCTGTGTCTGTAGAAATAGCTCATCATCGTTATTCCACAAATTCTCATTCATCAATAATTTTAAAATATATCTAAACTTAAAAGGCAAGAGATGAAATTAGAAAGCGGTGAATAAACTCAGTCCCTTAGATGTTCATAAATTGCGATCATTTCCGCAAATCATTACAGGTCTGTGTCTGTATAATGACTCATCATAGTTGTTCACCCCAATCAATAAATTTTGTTTAAAAAAATGTAGCTGCCCCAGTGTACTCCAAACACAAATGATAAAAAATGGGGTTAATGAAGGAGAAATATAAAAAGGAGCAACACACACTGTAGCTTCTAGGGAACGAGTTGGTCAAAAATGGATAATTTATTGCCAACCAGATAAAGAAGCTTTCAAATCGTAGCTAAAATAAGTTTAACAAATCAGATATAAAAGAGTATCACCATTCCTGACGAGGGTGCCGTTGGCTCGAGGCGGCAGAGAGGTAACTGTAGGCGGAGAAACCCTAGGCGACAGAGGAGAAGAATTCTTAGTGAATCTATTAAGAGTTGCTGCTTCATGGTCCTATTTATACACGAGAGGTTAGGGAAGGTAGGGTTTTTGGAAGGAAAATTGTGGGCTTTTTATGCGGGCAAGAAGACTTGATCCATCTATATTAGGCCCATTTATTACTTTATTACGACTTACGAGTACACTATTTTAGCTGATTGTCCAAAAATAATTATATTTACAAGCCAAGTATATAAAAAAAAAAAATACAGTATGTATTATAGATCAGTTCTGAGTCACTTTTAAAGTGAAATTGTTATCACATGCATAAAAATACCTTAATTGTGTCAAGTTGGTGAAATGAATTGTCTTGTTGCAAACACCTTTCGATCTATTATTACAGATGTCAAAGTTTTCTAGCATTGGGATGACCATAATTTTATGGAGAGGTCCATTATTATTTCCTAGTCTCAAATCCATTAAAGAAGAACTATTTCTCAGTCCTGCTAGAAGGAAATCACTCCTATCATAATATTGTATAAGTAACAACAACAACAACCCAGTATATTCCCACAATGTGGGGTATGGGGAGGGTAATATGTAGACAGGCCTTACCTCTACCCGAGAGGGCAGAGAGGCTGTTTCCAATCGACCCTCGACGCATGGAAAAGAAAGTCAAACAAACAAAACAAAACAAAAAACGCATTAGTTATTCCAACATACAACGCATAAAAATTATCTAAACATAAGAGACATATGTCACACCTCCTTTTGGCGCGCCCCCTACCCCGGGAGGTAGATGCGCGAGGGAGTTTTTCCAATTTAAGTGACAATATTCGAAACGGGATTATTCTATTTATTTCAGAGTCGCCACTTGGAATAAATTAAGGTGTCCCAAGTCACCGATTTATTTAAATCCCGAATCGAGGAAATTTACGACTTTCAAATGAAGTCTGCGAACCAGAGATTCTAAGTAAGAAATTCTGTTGAAAGGTGTTAGGCACCCCCGGATCCCGTGGTTCTAGCACGGTCGCATCAATTATTTCAAATGGCTAAAAATTCCTGATTTTATACATGCTTATAAATTATATGCTCTAATTAAACTTTAAACCGCTCTATCAATTTGAAACCATACCAAAAGAAAAAATAATTACAACATAGACTCGGACTTTGACGGATAGGTGAATAATAAAAGAGAAAAGGGTATCCGGATTACTTATTTGAAACTATGCCGATTTAAAACCATTGTAAAACTAAACAAAAAAAATCAATTTATTTAACAGCGTATCCCTTAAAATTATTTCCAATTAAAGAATCATACCAAATGATGTATTTTTCCCTAGCTTTTGACTTATGGCCAGAGATTGAATGAAAAGATATAAACTAACGGAAAATTTGATCAAAATATGCGAAATAGAAATAACTCACCTTGATCCAATTATTAAAAGTAAGATGGTTTACTTTGGATTTTACTACCCTTAATCCGATGTTAATTAACAAAATCAAAACTATGCGATTAAAATCGATCTAACATTGGCATCTAAAGCACGGGTTAACTTATCTTGTTTGCTTAAATACAAACAGATTTCAAAGAAGAAACAAGTGAAGAAAACTCTGAAATGATTTCCAAATATCTTATGTTAATAGCTAAATTTAATCAAGACAACACTTTAAATGTGCTTGAACCACTTGACTTTCAACCCATTACCTACACAATATTTAAAGGAATCCTAATCCGAATTGGCTAGTTTTGACTTATACGAGTCCCGAACATATACCAAGAATAATAGAAGCTAATTAAGCATAAATGAAAAAACTAATGTCTATTTTAGTCAATAATCCCAGAGTAACCAAATTTACAATGATAAACAATACGAGCCCGGCGGATTTGTTTCGATTCATACATACTGAAGATAAGAACTAAATAGACATACAAGACCACGTGCACCCTAAATCCTTTAATGACTAGCTGTATAGTTCTATTATAACAAAACAATCCAATGTTTAATAACTGAGCTAACATAATCATTCATGTAGTGGCCTCACAGTAGTATTCAAAACATGCTTTCATTTTTATTTCCAGTAAAAGCAATAGACAACTCAATGATTATACCTGGAATTCAAAAGCAAAAGAGGAAGTCAGTGATTTGTTCGGCAGTGAACAGAAACAGCAAGGCAGCCGCTAACAACGAGAACAGGAAGGTTCCGAAAAGCTCGGAAACAGCTTCAAAACCAGTATAAACCCCAAATAACAGCCCAGAAACAAGGAAACAAAATCAAAAGGATGTGAAGCCAAGCAAAACCAGAACAAATCAAAACCAACACAACACCTTCGAACAGCTTGAACCAACCAGATTCTCGATAGGAAAACAAAGAAGACACTCGACTATCCTGGTTTTTTTTTTACTGTAACATTGCCCTCCCCCCCTTCAGAATTTCAATAAGAAACTTCAAAGGACAGTAGATGTTGCTCCAGTTTTTTTTGAGTTATGTTGTGTTTTCTGAATTCTCTCCCTCTTTTTGAAACTTCTCTGAATTTCTACTTCTCTGGAAATCCAGTCTCAAGAGTTCTCTCCTCAGTTTTCTCTATCTTTTTTAGCTCTCCCCTACTGTTACTAAAATTCTCCTTACTTCTCTGTTTTTCAGAAAAGTGTATCTGTGTGTGTGTGTTCTGTTCTGCCAGTGAGTCTATTTAAAGACTTGTCTTGAAACAATCTTCATGTTTGTTAATCTAATGTGTATGAGCAAGCATGATTTGTTTAATTGACTCCCCATGTGAACTCTACCTTTTACAGCCTGATCAAATGCTTCCCATGTTCTCTCTGACTTATACAAAAGGCATTAAACAGGGTGTTCTCCATCACTGACCCTTTTCTTTCTATTTAAAACTAATATGCAGTGCATATCTTGCTGTAAAACTAACCCTTCCCATGTGCAACACATTTGAACCTTTGAGTATGGTTTTCAGATTTCTAAACTAAAGTTAAACAGCTATATCCAATTCATTCTAATTCAACAAACAAATCAGATTTGAATTTCAACAGTGGTTAACAAAGGGAAATTAAATCAGTCATCCAGCAACATATTGTCTTACTGTTCTAGAAGAAGTTTTATAACTAATCGACGACGCTTGTTAAATCGATCACAACACGTATAAACGATAACGAATAGTCGTCGAAGCAGTGATACAAAAAACTCTCGGACAGAACAGTTCGAATGCAGAAGTAACTATTCGATAATATTAATCGAATCGAATTCGTATCTTATAACGCCACATTTACAACAAACAAATCAGAAAACAATCAAATCGACCAAATAAAAGGTCCCAAGTAGATGAAGAAAAACAGAAAAATCACAAAAACGGACAACCATAATCACAACAAATAAAAATGAACAAAGAGAGAAAGGAAAGAACACAATATCTCTGAAAAAATTCGAAACAAAGCAGCGGCCGAGAATGAATTTCGTATTCGGAATCGAACGAACCTTAATTGAAATATTTTCAAGCGAAAACGAATCAATTAAGGTCTATTAGACCCCAATTTCTCTAAAAATCCGAAAATAAATCCTTATTTCGAAATTTAGGGTTCTTAGCTCGGTTTTTGGGGCTTAATGATTTCCGGCCATATTTGAATCAAACTAACGGGGGTTTGGTGATTAGGGAGGTCAGGTGGGTAATTGGTAGGAATTTGGGTCCGGTTGGGGTAACTTGAGTCTTGGCTCGAATCTTCAATCGCCGATTCGAGAAGCTAGAGATGGATTTGAGGTAAGGGGTTTGCGGATTTGGGTTTGGGGTGTGATGGGGGTTCCGTGGTGTTAGTTTGGGAGTTGCCGGCGTTGTCGCCGCCGGCTTTTTCAGACGAGGAAGCAGGGGGCGTTAGGGTTCTAGGGGGGGTGTTTGGATCGTCTCTTAGAGACGATGGGGGGAGTGAGGGAGTTCTGAGGGGTTTTGGGTGTTTGGGTAATTAAATCAAGGATTTAATCTTGGCCGTTGGATCACCAAAATCCAACGGCTCAGATTTAAACTAGACTTGTAAGGATCCGGGCGGGTTTTCCAGACGGGTAGGCTGAAGAGAATTGTGCTTTTGGGCCTAATTTTAATTTCAAAATGGCCCAATCCGATTTTCCTTCATTTTTTTTTTTGATTTATTTTCTTAAATCATTACAAACTAAATTTAACAATCCTAAATTACAAAACAAAATTAAACTTATCAAATGTATTAATTAGCCTCCAATAACAATTAAACAAGCATAGTTAAATACCAAAAATAAATTAAAATCACACATTTAAGTGGCGTTTCCAGGAGAGTATGGCACATGTAATAAGTCCATCAATCAGGATATAACCACTTCCAATATGGCGTCTAAGCCATTATGCCTTAGAGGAATTGTTTATCCCCCAGAATTGGTAATAGACGCATTTTATACTCTGCTAATAACACCATCTATAAAATTAATCCAAGAAGATAAAAAACAATAGGATTTGAGAAATCAAAATTATGCTCAGTGGAAGGAGAAGTCGTTAATTAAATGAGCTCACGGAGAAGGCTTTTAAACCTTCTTCCACTGCCCTATTACACCCCTACGGTGCTTTGCCTCATCACTGCATAATCTTTTCCATTAAATCTTATTGAATAAAATCCAATGAATTATATAAATACTGAAAAATATAACTTTTGAGATTTGTAAAACATTTTCAAGGGCCTCAGTGTGTGTAACAATCAGATCATTGATAATTCAACCTCACTAAAATCCGCTAAGATAATTTAATTTATCATCATAAGCCCATGCTCAATTAAAACGACAACCATAACAGAAGACGAATCATATATAACAAAGCTTTTAAAACAAAATCTGCAAATCTTTATAACTTGGACATATTTCAAAAATTACAACTTTTTGTTAAAAAGAAAAACAAATAAGGATGAAGAAAGAGTTTGCTCAGACAGCCAAGGGTTAGTCTACAACCAAAAGGGAATGAATCCCCAGGATCAGAAACTCTAGTCCACATAATTTGCTTCCTCACCACACACATATTTAAGTAAAAAGATAAAATTTTAAGAAGAGATGAATAAAGTAAAAAAGCACATGACAATAGAAAATAAAAAGACATTATAAAAATAAAAACAGAGTAAATAACAAATAATAAATAGGGAACTAATTGTGGAGTAATAGTTAGAAAATATAATTGCATTCCACACTAAAGTACACATTCCTTTTTCATCATCCATTTGTATTACTTTCTTCTAAACAGCAAAATTAGTGAACTACAAAGACAAGGGTCACAAAGAACTGCAGTAAAATTCACAAATCATTACACACCTACGTAATAAAAACTTATTCTACAAATAAAATTATTACAGAAACACATGTAGATGCCCCAGTATTCTCCACCCACAAATAGACTGGACAGAGATAACATTACATAGCATCACGATCACTTTTGCTTCAAGGGAACGAGTCGATCAAAAACAATTGAATTTCGCCAACCAGATAGCGAAGCATCAGAGCCAAAATGTATGACTACAATCAATTCAATATGCAGTGAGATAATAGGCACAAAACAGATTAATAAACATAAACAATGTAGTACCCCAACGTCCAAATACACCATAAAAGGAATAAAGGATAGCGAGAGGGACATTCTTTTTAGCTTCACTTTTAAAGAGTCACACAACAATGTGTGACTCAATAAATAATTACATAAGCAAAGCCTAGTACAAATAAAAGCCACAAATTTTTGAATAAAACAGAGCAAAAAAAAAAAGCAAACTTCGGTGAAAACATTGGAATTGAGTGGAAAAACTCAGTCCCTTAGATGTTCATAAATTGCGATCATTTTCGCAAATCATTACAGGTCTGTGTCTGTAGAAATAGCTCATCATCGTTATTCCACAAATTCTCATTCATCAATAATTTTAAAATATATCTAAACTTAAAAGGCAAGAGATGAAATTAGAAAGCGGTGAATAAACTCAGTCCCTTAGATGTTCATAAATTGCGATCATTTCCGCAAATCATTACAGGTCTGTGTCTGTATAATGACTCATCATAGTTGTTCACCCCAATCAATAAATTTTGTTTAAAAAAATGTAGCTGCCCCAGTGTACTCCAAACACAAATGATAAAAAATGGGGTTAATGAAGGAGAAATATAAAAAGGAGCAACACACACTGTAGCTTCTAGGGAACGAGTTGGTCAAAAATGGATAATTTATTGCCAACCAGATAAAGAAGCTTTCAAATCGTAGCTAAAATAAGTTTAACAAATCAGATATAAAAGAGTATCACCATTCCTGACGAGGGTGCCGTTGGCTCGAGGCGGCAGAGAGGTAACTGTAGGCGGAGAAACCCTAGGCGACAGAGGAGAAGAATTCTTAGTGAATCTATTAAGAGTTGCTGCTTCATGGTCCTATTTATACACGAGAGGTTAGGGAAGGTAGGGTTTTTGGAAGGAAAATTGTGGGCTTTTTATGCGGGCAAGAAGACTTGATCCATCTATATTAGGCCCATTTATTACTTTATTACGACTTACGAGTACACTATTTTAGCTGATTGTCCAAAAATAATTATATTTACAAGCCAAGTATATAAAAAAAAAAAATACAGTATGTATTATAGATCAGTTCTGAGTCACTTTTAAAGTGAAATTGTTATCACATGCATAAAAATACCTTAATTGTGTCAAGTTGGTGAAATGAATTGTCTTGTTGCAAACACCTTTCGATCTATTATTACAGATGTCAAAGTTTTCTAGCATTGGGATGACCATAATTTTATGGAGAGGTCCATTATTATTTCCTAGTCTCAAATCCATTAAAGAAGAACTATTTCTCAGTCCTGCTAGAAGGAAATCACTCCTATCATAATATTGTATAAGTAACAACAACAACAACCCAGTATATTCCCACAATGTGGGGTATGGGGAGGGTAATATGTAGACAGGCCTTACCTCTACCCGAGAGGGCAGAGAGGCTGTTTCCAATCGACCCTCGACGCATGGAAAAGAAAGTCAAACAAACAAAACAAAACAAAAAACGCATTAGTTATTCCAACATACAACGCATAAAAATTATCTAAACATAAGAGACATATGTCACACCTCCTTTTGGCGCGCCCCCTACCCCGGGAGGTAGATGCGCGAGGGAGTTTTTCCAATTTAAGTGACAATATTCGAAACGGGATTATTCTATTTATTTCAGAGTCGCCACTTGGAATAAATTAAGGTGTCCCAAGTCACCGATTTATTTAAATCCCGAATCGAGGAAATTTACGACTTTCAAATGAAGTCTGCGAACCAGAGATTCTAAGTAAGAAATTCTGTTGACCCGAGGGAAGGTGTTAGGCACCCCCGGATCCCGTGGTTCTAGCACAGTCGCTTCAATTATTTCAAATGGCTAAAAATTCCTGATTTTATACATGCTTATAAATTATATGCTCTAATTAAACTTTAAACCGCTCTATCAATTTGAAACCATACCAAAAGAAAAAATAATTACAACATAGACTCGGACTTTGACGGATAGGTGAATAATAAAAGAGAAAAGGGTATCCGGATTACTTATTTGAAACTATGCCGATTTAAAACCATTGTAAAACTAAACAAAAAAAATCAATTTATTTAACAGCGTATCCCTTAAAATTATTTCCAATTAAAGAATCATACCAAATGATGTATTTTTCCCTAGCTTTTGACTTATGGCCAGAGATTGAATGAAAAGATATAAACTAACGGAAAATTTGATCAAAATATGCGAAATAGAAATAACTCACCTTGATCCAATTATTAAAAGTAAGATGGTTTACTTTGGATTTTACTACCCTTAATCCGATGTTAATTAACAAAATCAAAACTATGCGATTAAAATCGATCTAACATTGGCATCTAAAGCACGGGTTAACTTATCTTGTTTGCTTAAATACAAACAGATTTCAAAGAAGAAACAAGTGAAGAAAACTCTGAAATGATTTCCAAATATCTTATGTTAATAGCTAAATTTAATCAAGACAACACTTTAAATGTGCTTGAACCACTTGACTTTCAACCCATTACCTACACAATATTTAAAGGAATCCTAATCTGAATTGGCTAGTTTTGACTTATACGAGTCCCGAACATATACCAAGAATAATAGAAGCTAATTAAGCATAAATGAAAAAACTAATGTCTATTTTAGTCAATAATCCCAGAGTAACCAAATTTACAATGATAAACAATACGAGCCCGGCGGATTTGTTTCGATTCATACATACTGAAGATAAGAACTAAATAGACATACAAGACCACGTGCACCCTAAATCCTTTAATGACTAGCTGTATAGTTCTATTATAACAAAACAATCCAATGTTTAATAACTGAGCTAACATAATCATTCATGTAGTGGCCTCACAGTAGTATTCAAAACATGCTTTCATTTTTATTTCCAGTAAAAGCAATAGACAACTCAATGATTATACCTGGAATTCAAAAGCAAAAGAGGAAGTCAGTGATTTGTTCGGCAGTGAACAGAAACAGCAAGGCAGCCGCTAACAACGAGAACAGGAAGGTTCCGAAAAGCTCGGAAACAGCTTCAAAACCAGTATAAACCCCAAATAACAGCCCAGAAACAAGGAAACAAAATCAAAAGGATGTGAAGCCAAGCAAAACCAGAACAAATCAAAACCAACACAACACCTTCGAACAGCTTGAACCAAACAGATTCTCAATAGGAAAACAAAGAAGACACTCGACTATTCTGGTTTTTTTTTAATGTAACATTGCCCTCCCCCCCTTCAGAATTTCAATAAGAAACTTCAAAGGACAGTAGATGTTGCTCCAGTTTTTTTTGAGTTATGTTGTGTTTTCTGAATTCTCTCCCTCTTTTTGAAACTTCTCTGAATTTCTACTTCTCTGGAAATCCAGTCTCAAGAGTTCTCTCCTCAGTTTTCTCTATCTTTTTTAGCTCTCCCCTACTGTTACTAAAATTCTCCTTACTTCTCTGTTTTTCAGAAAAGTGTATCTGTGTGTGTGTGTTCTGTTCTGCCAGTGAGTCTATTTAAAGACTTGTCTTGAAACAATCTTCATGTTTGTTAATCTAATGTGTATGAGCAAGCATGATTTGTTTAATTGACTCCCCATGTGAACTCTACCTTTTACAGCCTGATCAAATGCTTCCCATGTTCTCTCTGACTTATACAAAAGGCATTAAACAGGGTGTTCTCCATCACTGACCCTTTTCTTTCTATTTAAAACTAATATGCAGTGCATATCTTGCTGTAAAACTAACCCTTCCCATGTGCAACACATTTGAACCTTTGAGTATGGTTTTCAGATTTCTAAACTAAAGTTAAACAGCTATATCCAATTCATTCTAATTCAACAAACAAATCAGATTTGAATTTCAACAGTGGTTAACAAAGGGAGATTAAATCAGTCATCCAGCAACATATTGTCTTACTGTTCTAGAAGAAGTTTTATAACTAATCGACGACGCTTGTTAAATCGATCACAACACGTATAAACGATAACGAATAGTCGTCGAAGCAGTGATACAAAAAACTCTCGGACAGAACAGTTCGAATGCAGAAGTAACTATTCGATAATATTAATCGAATCGAATTCGTATCTTATAACGCCACATTTACAACAAACAAATCAGAAAACAATCAAATCGACCAAATAAAAGGTCCCAAGTAGATGAAGAAAAACAGAAAAATCACAAAAACGGACAACCATAATCACAACAAATAAAAATGAACAAAGAGAGAAAGGAAAGAACACAATACCTCTGAAAAAATTCGAAACAAAGCAGCGGCCGAGAATGAATTTCGTATTCGGAATCGAACGGACCTTAATTGAAATATTTTCAAGCGAAAACGAATCAATTAAGGTCTATTAGACCCCAATTTCTCTAAAAATCCGAAAATAAATCCTTATTTCGAAATTTAGGGTTCTTAGCTCGGTTTTTGGGGCTTAATGATTTCCGGCCATATTTGAATCAAACTAACGGGGGTTTGGTGATTAGGGAGGTCAGGTGGGTAATTGGTAGGAATTTGGGTCCGGTTGGGGTAACTTGAGTCTTGGCTCGAATCTTCAATCGCCGATTCGAGAAGCTAGAGATGGATTTGAGGTAAGGGGTTTGCGGATTTGGGTTTGGGGTGTGATGGGGGTTCCGTGGTGTTAGTTTGGGAGTTGCCGGCGTTGTCGCCGCCGGCTTTTTCAGACGAGGAAGCAGGGGCGTTAGGGTTCTAGGGGGGGTGTTTGGATCGTCTCTTAGAGACGATGGGGGGAGTGAGGGAGTTCTGAGGGGTTTTGGGTGTTTGGGTAATTAAATCAAGGATTTAATCTTGGCCGTTGGATCACCAAAATCCAACGGCTCAGATTTAAACTAGACTTGTAAGGATCCGGGCGGGTTTTCCAGACGGGTAGGCTGAAGAGAATTGTGCTTTTGGGCCTAATTTTAATTTCAAAATGGCCCAATCCGATTTTCCTTCATTTTTTTTTTTGATTTATTTTCTTAAATCATTACAAACTAAATTTAACAATCCTAAATTACAAAACAAAATTAAACTTATCAAATGTATTAATTAGCCTCCAATAACAATTAAACAAGCATAGTTAAATACCAAAAATAAATTAAAATCACACATTTGGACAATAAATGGTAAAAATGCGAAAGATATATATTTTTGTTATTATTTTTTTCCGTAAAACAAACTTAATTACTCTAAATTACAAACATGAATTTATATGCAAATGCAAACCTTTTTATATTTTATATTAATTTAAACAATAGACATGCACACACAAAAAACAAAAATGCCAAAAATAATAATAAAAAATAACACAAAAATCACAAAATTTATGCACAAAACAAAACTATTTTATTTTTTTGAATTTTTAGGAGTAATCCTCATGTAGGGCAAAAATCACGTGCTCACAACATATGTACCATAAATAAGCAGGCATGCAATGATATTAAAATATCAACTACCAGAAATGACTACCATAAGAGAACACACACTAATCATCTATAATATTGTATAAGTAATTGCCCTAGAATAGAATTTCTGAGATCGATGACTTTCCATATACATTTGGTAATTTTCCATAAAGCATATATGTAAGTAGGACAATACTAGTTATTTGAAACTACTCTGTTATTATTGTTTCCACCAAGAATAAGTTATTCCATATATTTGCATTGATAGAATCAATTTGGGATGGTGGACTTGAGGTTAGTGAATGCAATATTAAGATTTTTAAGTTTTGTTACATTTTCAACCTTACTCACCATCCCACCTTCATTACCACTAAGAAGAATGTCAAGATAGTAGTGTGTGTGGGAGTAATTATTATACCAAATTGGTAATTTATTAACAATTCATATGTCAATTTCACAATATTAAGTAATAGATAATACAATTAGATACCTAAGGAACAAATATAGATACAAGAATTATAAAAATAATTAGAATTATCTATATATAATGTGTGTGGGAGTAGTTATTATACCAAATTGGTAATTTATTAATAATTCATATGTCAATAACAATATTAAATAATGGATAATACAATTAGGTATCCAAGGAACAAATATAGATACAAGAATTATAAAAAATAATTAGAATTATCTATCTATAAAGAATAGGAGAAGCAAAACACTACATTAAGATAATTGTCTTAACCACAAAAAGCCAAGTGACATTGTTAAGGTCAAATAAACTATTTTTTGGACTAAATTTTTGCCAAATTTTAAATTTTGAATTAATTATCAAAATAATATAATATATTAGATCATAAATTTATAAGATTAATATTCCGTTAAATTATTCGCACATCGCGCGGGTTCTTACACTAGTATTAATAAAAAGGGGTGCTTGGAAAGTAAGCCCTAGAAACTTGCCAAAGGCGAAATTCAACTTATAGATGTGCGCACACACGAGGCATCGCCGGACAAACCAACCACCATAGCAAGTAAGTCTTGAAACTTGCATGGATTTAGGTATATAGGGTTTGACACAACATGTGTTGTAAGTCATCTCATCCCTGGGAACACTTCTCACACTAACTCGTTTTTAAATTACAAAACTTCCTAATTAATATCGATAACGAAGTCAGGAATTTCTCCAAAAATGTTCAAACTTGGAAAAAGTAAAAATAATTTTCCGATCAAGGATGTTCAATACATATTATTTACTTCTAAAATCTTATATCTTAACTACATTTGATTTATCACAGGTCTCCTTGCTTTTGTTTGTTTGGGTTTGATTTTTTCTGTGCATCTGTTTATTCTTCTGAAGACGAAATATAAGTGTTTTCTTTTTGTGATTCAAGAGGATGTTACAAAAACCAATGATCTTAGTCACCACGTTTGGTTGGAGGACATATAACATTGTAGCAGAGAGATCAACACATGCATGTAAGTAAATACACCCGTTTATGTAACTTTATTTGAGGTTTCAGTTGTTTCTGCATCTATTTATTGCATTTTGCTGGCCCAATTTCCGCTTTTCTTCTTCTTTTTCCCCCCTTAGTAAAATAAAATTTTGGTCATAGAAGCAGTAGTGAATGATGAATCAAAAATGAAATCCACCTTTAGCTTTTGATGTTTGTAGTGTGTGGAGTACAAGATGTGGTATAAATTAATAAGTTTAAATAATTTATTATGTATTTGTATAGTGTAATAACAAAAGTATTTTGAGATGAGTTGTACCATTCACAATGATAACACTAACAAAATGGTGTGAAAAAGACTACCATTAGTAACAAAGTCATGAATAAGTATGTCTTGCTAAATGCAATTGGGGATGTTGGAATGGAGGTATTTTCCACTTTGGGCTCTCTATTCCTAACCTCTTAGAATTGGTTTCTTTTAGTTATTCTTGTAATATGGATAATCTATTGGGCTAATTGGGTCCATTTTATATAAGTATATATAAGTCTATTTGGAAGAAGGGTTGGTTGGCAATATTTTTACTTGGAATCAGAGTATTATTGTGTGGTAGAGATTGGTTGATCAATTTCCTTTTTCGTTGTATTAGTTCTTGGATCCCAAGTTTGGGTCCTATAAAATGAGGGTCATCTCTCTCATTTCAAACACACATTCATATGCAAAAATAGAAGTATTTCTATTAGCTTTTGTTTTCTTTTCATTATAGAGTATTTTGTAAGGGAATGAGTGTTGGAAAAATACTTGTGTGAACCTTTTCTTTGGACTGATCTTGTGAGGTTATTCTCTTGGGATATTGGGACTAAATTTACTCTAATTTTGTACTCTTGTTGGACTTTGTTTGTGGATGTAGGTCTCGTTGATCGAACCATGTTAAATTTGTGCCTTCTTTATCTGCTTTAATTATCGTTATTATTAACTTGTATTATCTTTTTTATTATCATTATAATGTTGTTTTGGCTAAATTTTGCACTCTCTGAGTTTCCGATCCTAATAATTCTGAAGAATGAATTTGAGTTTTCTCCATCATATATGTCTAGCTTTGACTTATATTTCAATTCTCCGTGCATTGTGGCTCTATGCAAAATGGTTGCAAAGAAATAGCTCAGAAAAATGTTGAATATGTCAATAAGTGTCAGTTTTTATATAGCCTCTAGTAATTTTGAAGCATATGATACTGTAAAGGATATTAATAGTAGTGTTGATACTAATAGTTAACCATTGTATAGTTAACTTAAGTTCGTTAAACCATAGTTAGTAGTGAATGTAGTTAGTTGAATATTAGTTGCATAAAGATAGTGGGACCACTACTTGTAATAGTTAGTCATCATTTTAACAGAATATGATTTCTTATGCTCCATTGCTTTCTTCTTCCTTTCTCTTCTACAATGGCAACCACTATTTCCCCGCAATCTGATTGAATTGGGCAAAGTTTACATGGTATCAGAGCTTCTAGTGACTGAATTAAGGGATCTATCACGAGATTTGCAATGAAAATCAAGGAATTTCAGTCCATGCATGTTCAAATTTTATCGATTCTAGAAGATCATTTGTAACCCTAAGTTTTTTTGTTCACATGGAGATTGATGAATCAACTAGCAGTACTCTAGACGGAGCAGCTAATCGAGTGATTCTATGGCTCAAACTCTCGATTACACACATCCACTCTATTTACATCCTTCAGATGCGCCGGGTTCTCTCTTTGTAGGAATCCAGCTAATTGAGATGGAAAATTACACACTATGGAGTCGTGCAATGAAAGTTGCACTTTTAGGAAGAAATAAACTAGGTTTTGTGGATGGATCTACTGTGAAGACGGGTTTTGAAGGAGAATTGCAAATACTGTGGGAGCGGTATAATGCAATTGTGGTTTCATAGTTAATGAGCAATGTGAATGCATACCTACTCAGTGGAATTCTATTTCTTATGCTTTGTTGGTTTGAAAGGTGTCACGACCCGGATTTTGGTCCGAACTCCGAGTTCCGACCACGTGGGGCCAGGGGTGTTTTGGGAAATTTTTGGGTAAACTTTAAGAAAATCATTTTTAAGCATTCAAACTAAGTTATTTAGTATTTATTAATGTAATGGAATCAATTGTGACTAGATTCGAGCTAGTTGAAAGCGGAAATTCGGGGAAAAGTTATAGTTGAAGGATAATTTGGACTTCAAGGCTAGAGGTAAGTGTTTGTTCTATCCTAGCTTGAGGGAATATGATTGTGTGCTTTGTGCTATGTGATCGAGTGCGGTGTGTGGGCTGTGGTGACGAGCATCCATACACTAGCGTCTAGTATGACCGTGAGTCGTTGTTGATACTTGTTGTGAGATATTTTAAAGATGAATTGTTGAACCCTTGCCGGTTTGTGGAATTGTACATTGTTTTCCCTTGCCGGGACTATTGTGAAATGAGATAATGTTTTCCCTTGCCGGGACTTTGTTGTGATGATTTTTGTGTCCTTTGCCGGGACGGTTCATGATTATTGTTTTCATTTTTTGCCCTTAACTGTGATTGTTATTTGGGTGAGGAAGAGTGATAATGCACGAAGGGTGATGCCGTGCTTTGTTTTGCTGATATTGCACGAAGCTTAATGCCGTGCCTTGTTATTGATTATGCATGAAGGATCATGCCGTGCCATGGATGTGAGGATGAGAGTAAAAGCACGAAGGATGATTCCCTGCACTTTTATTTGTTTATTTGGTGAGGATGAGAGTAAAAGCACGAAGGGTGATGCCGTGCAACTATTTGCTATTCCTTGTTTGATATTAACTGTTTCCATTATACTCTGTATTCCATTGTTGACTTAATAACTGTTGTTAACTGTTGAGCTTCCCTCTTATGATGTTTCTTGTTGGATTTGTTTGTTTGATATCTCTCGGTATCTTAGGGTGTACATATGTATATAGAACTGGACAGGTTTATGTGGGTGTCTGGCCCTAGGCTTGTCACTACTTCGCCGGGATAGGTCAGGCACTTACCAGCACATGGGGTCGAATTGTGCTGATACTGCACTTCTGTGCGTTTTTGCACAAGTCCAGGTTTTGATTAGGAGTCGCAGCAGTAGAGCTTCGCGTGGGAGTTGAGCATTTCGAGACCGAGGTAGCTTGCAGGCGTCAGCAAGACTGGCGTCTCTTTCACTTATTTATGTTATTTGTTGTAGTCTCAATGTTCCGAGACAGACAGATTCATGTTATTTTCCTTCAGACCTTTATGTGTAGTACTCAGTAGTAGTTCGTGAGTTGGTGACTCCACGTCTTGGGTAGAGGATTTCAGCAGTGTTTTGCTTTAGTATTACTTATCTCTATTTTGAAAGTCTTCTGTATTTATTTAATTAATGTTATTGTTCTTGATGATAAAAATGAGTATGAAATAATGATAAAAGCAGGTTAATGTTGAATGTAGTGGCTTGCCTAGCTACCACGAGTAGGCGCCATCCCGATCCCGATGTTTGGGGAAAATTCGGGTCGTGACAAGTTGGTATCAGAGCTCTAGGTTACATAGGTCTCACCACTCACGAACAAGCTTAGTAGAGTTTGAGAAGTAGGTACGGAGATGTCTGTACTTGTCCTCTAGAGTCTATTGAGTTAGGAAAGAGTCTCTCATTTGTTCCTTCTTGTCGTGCGATTTGTTCCTTAAATACTGATTGAACTTCTACTCTGTCCTTTCGCAGATGGTGAGGACACGCGCTTCTTCGTCCGCTGACCAGCAGCCTGAGCCCTGGGCAGCTCCCGTGAGGGGCAGGGGCCGAAGCCATATCGTAGGTCGTGGTAGGGGCAGAGCTCAGCCCCCGGCAGCTATTCTAGAGGTGGAGCCTCATATTGAGACTGGCAAGGAGGTTCCAGTCCCAGCAACTCCAGTAGGCCCAGCTCAGGTCCCAGGGGAGGCTTTATTTACCCCGGATCTTCAGGAGGCTCTGGTCAGGATAGCGGGGTTTATGGACAGTATTGCCAGAGCGGGCTTATTACCAGCTGCACCAGTCACTTCTCAGGCTGGAGGAGGGGCCCAGACTCCTGTTGCTCGTACTCCGGAGCCAGTAGCTCCTCAGCCTCAGGCACCAGTGGTTCAGCCAGCTGTGGCCACTCAGTCAGGTACCACAACTCAGGCCGGAGATGGAGCCGCCATGACTTCTGATTCTTTTTGGAGACTTGATCGGTTCTCCAAGATGTTAACCACTACCTTCAGCGGTGCCACATCGGAGGATCCTCGGGATTTCTTATTCGGTTGCCATGAGATTCTCAAGACTATGGGGATCGTGGAGTCCAATGGAGTTGACTTCTGTACATTTAGGCTTTCAGGATCCGCCAAGACTTGGTGGAGGGATTATTGTTTGACTCGACCAGCAGGGTCCCCGGCTTTATCATGGGATCAGTTTGCAGAGTTATTTCTGGAGAAGTTTCTCCCTGTTACACAGCGGGATGCACTTCGGAGGCAGTTTGAGCGCCTCCAGCAGGGTACTATGACTGTCACTCAGTACGAGACGAGATTTGTTGACCTGACACGTCATGCAGTGGTGATACTCCCCACAGAGCGGGAGAGGATCCGCAGGTTCATAGATGGGCTTAATCAGCCGATTAGACTTCAGATGGCTATGAGAGTAGGGAGTGATATATCTTTTCAGGAGGCAGCTAATGCAGGACGTAGAGTTGAGATGGCTCTTGCTCGGGGAGGTGGTTATTCTTCAGACAAGAGGCCTCGTCATTCAGGCAGGTTTAGTGGTTCTTCTTCTGGTGGCAGAGAATCTTTTGATAGAGGCCAGTCTTCCAGGCCTTTTCATTCCGCCCTTCAGACTTCACAGGGTGGACCATGTGATCGTGGGTTTCGTGAGCAGTATTCAGATCAGCCTCCTATTAGTGCCTAGCCTCTTTAGAGTGTTTGTGGGGGCGATTCAGGTCGTCAGGGCCAGCAGCTCCATCAGCCTAAATGTTGCTACGGTTGTGGTAACCCAGGTCATCTTGTCAGATTTTGCCCTCGAGCAACGGGCAACACTCAGCAGTGGGGTCCTAGATTCAGGCCCCAGCCGACCCTCAGCCTGCCCATCTAGCCAGAGGCGGGGGTAGAGATTATAGAGGTGGAGGTCGAGACCGTAGAGGTGGAGACCATCCGCGAGAGGTAGAGGTCAGCCAGTTGATGGTCGTCCCAGAGATCTAGCTCAGAGGGGAGGTGCTGATCCCCGATTTTATTCCTTACTAGCCAGGCCAGAGGTAGATACATCAGATGCCGTGATTACAGGTACCATTCTTGTTTGTGACAGAGGTGCTTCAGTATTATTTGACCATGGGTCTACATATTCATATGTGTCTTCCTACTTTGCACCGTATTTGGCCGTGCCTAGCTATGCTCTGGATATTCCAGTTTATGTGTCTACACTAGTGGGTGACTCCATTGTAGTTGACCGGGTGCATCGTTCGTGCATAGTTATTTTTGGGTCTTGAGACCCGTGTTGATCCGCTGCTATTAGACATGGTGGATTTCGATGTCATATTGGGGATGGACTGGTTGTCCCCATACCATGCTATCTTAGATTGTCATGCCAAGACCATGACTTTAGCCTTGCCAGAATCACCCCGACTAGAGTGAAAAGGTACCTCAAGCCACTCCGTTCGCACTATTATTTCCTATATTAAGGCTCGACGCATGGTCGAGAAGGGGTGTCTAGCTTATTTGGCTTATGTTCGTGATTCCAGCGCAGAAGTTCCTTCTATTGATTCAGTCCCTATTGTACGAGAGTTTCCTAAGGTTTTCCCTTCAGACCTGCCGGGCATGCCACCAGACATGGACATTGATTTCTGTATTGATCTGGCACCGGGCACTCAGCCTATCTCTATTCCACCCTATCGTATGGCCCCGCCGAAGTTAAAGGAGTTAAAATATCAGTTGCAAGACCTTCAGAAAAAGGCTTTATCAAGCCTAGTGTTTCCTCCTAGGGAGCACCTGTGTTATTTGTGAAGAAGAAGGATGGCTCGATGCGGATGTGTATTGATTACCGGCAATTGAACAAAGTGACGATAAAGAACAAGTATCCACTCCCGAGGATTGATGATTTGTTTGACCAGCTTCGGGGAGCGAGGGTGTTCTCTTGACTCGTGACCCAAGGTGTCACGACCCTAGTTCACCAATTGTGAACATGTCGTGATGGCACCCAGTCCCCACGACTAGGTAAGCCTAACACGTTGCGGAATATACAAGTTATAAACATCTAAATAAGAAACGGCGGAAAAATAGCATAAAAAGATATGTAATTCATGCCGCTTGGCACATACGTCCGTCACACAGTAAATAAAACACTACCAAGATCCGGAACCCCACGGTAACACAGACTAAAAGGGAAATACAACTGTGGCTCTATGTGTAAAGAGTATCTAGCAACGAAATGAAGAAAAATGTCGACTAGTAATACTAGAATAGAAGGGAAGCCTCCGGATCCGCGGACGTAGCAGATCATACCTCGAAGTCTCCCAGAAAGCTGCAGAATCACCTAGTACGAGCCTGCTCTGATGTACCTGGATCTGCACAACAAAAGTGTGCAGAAGAGTAGCATGAGTACACCACGGCGGTACTCGGTAAGTGCCAAGCCTAACCTCGATGGAGTAGTGACGAGGTAGGTCAGGGCCCTACTGAGAAACAATAATATAATGATGAAAACAAAATAAACAGTTTAAATGATAATAATTTCCGAAAAAATAACAACATTTACTGAAACTGTCTACAATCAAGCTAATAACAAATAACCAACTCAAATAAACAAATCCAGGATCTGTGGGAATTGAACCCACAGTCCCATTCTCGGTACCCCTGGGTCTCCGGGAATCGAACCCGCAGCCCATGTCTCAATAATATCACAATAACTCAGGATCTCCGGGAATCGAACCCGCAGTCCCTACCAATAACTCAGGATCTCGGGAATCGAACCCGTAGTCCCTACCAATAACTCAGGATCTCGGGAATCGAACCCGTAGTCCCTACCAATAACTCAGGATCTCGGGAATCGAACCCGTAGTCCACATTTCAATAATATCAGGATCTCGGGAATCGAACCTGTAGTCCATATTTCAATAATATTAGGATCTCGGGAATCGAACCCGTAGTCCACATTTCAATAATCTCGGGATCTCGGGAATCGAACCCGTAGTCCACATTTCAATAATCTCGGGATCTCGGGAATCGAACCCGTAGTCCACATTTCAATAATCTCAGGATCTCGGGAATCGAACCCGTAGTCCACATTTCAATAATCTCAGGATCTCGGGAATCGAACCACAGCAAGTAAAGGAATACACAGAGAGAATAAATTATGCTTATCTATAACTTCACCGAAAAATAGTGCCAATAAATTTCAAGAAATTCAAATAAGACAATTAGGCAACTAAACAGTTAAGTACTACCTAATCATGCTTTTCTAACTACTACCGGGTAAAATATCAAATTAACAGCTAAAGACAGGAATATCGCTCATCGAACATTTTTAAATAAAATTTGTGTTCAACAACCAGCGCATGTACACGCCGTCACCTCGCGTACAAGGCATTTAAACTATCACATAATATCCTAGGGGTGAAAATTCCCCCACACGAGGTTAGACAAGCCACTTACCTCGACTCCGGTACAAAACCGCTATGTAATAACCCTCTTGCCACGAATGTCGGCCTCCACAAGTGTAGAATCCGATAAAAATCAATAGAATCACATCAAAATAGGCCAATTGGGCATTACCCAATCAAATTAACTCAAAATTCACCAAAACCCACAAGTTGCCAAAACCCGACTTTCGGTACGCTTATCGAAAAATCACAAAAATTATATATTCGGGTTCCTTATCTCAATACGAGTCCGTGCCTATAAAATTTATCGAAATAGGACTCCATTTGCCCATTCAAATAAAAGATTTTCTAATATTTAGGCCTAGGGCTCAAACCCACCTTTAATCCCCCATTTTCAGTGAAATAATCACGGATTTCATGATAAACTAACGAATTAAGGTCAAGAAACTTACCTCCGATGATTTTCCAGTGATATCCCAGCGTTTCCCCTTCAATTCCCTCTCTTGGAGCTCAAAAATGGCATTTTTGTGTATGGGGTCGCGGCCGAAATGTTTCTGGACTTAAAGTCACTGCCAGGCCAATTTACTCTACGCGATCGCAGCACTGGGCTTGCGATCGCGATGCACAAAATCATGGGCGGCCTATTTTCCTCTACGCGATCGCGTGGTCCAGGACGCGATCGCGTGGTCCAGGACGCGATCGCAGTGCTCAACCTGACCATTCAACGCGATCGCATCACCTCGACCGCGATCGCACCGCTTTCGATTAACACCCTACGCGATCGCATCCCCCGCGTCGCGATCGCGAAGAACAACTCCCGGTCCTCACTCCTCTACCCTACGCGATCGCATATCCATACCCGCGATCGCATAGAACAAATACTTGGCCTCTCCAAAACCTTCTATGCGATCGCATTAGCCCATTGCGATCGCATAGAGCATTCGTCTGCAGCACACACCAGCAGTTAACAGCATTTCCAAAATGCATGAAATAGCCCGATTGGACCCCCGGATTCATCCCGAGACCCCAGGATCCCAACGAAAATCACCAACCTATTCCAAAACATGATACGAACTTATTCTAATCATCAAAACACGTCTAACAACATCAAAACCCATAATTCACTTCGAATTCAAGCCTAAATTTCTTAAAACTTTTCGAATTGCACATTCGACCAAAAACCCGACCAAACGACGTCCGAATGACCTGAAAATTTGCGGACATATCCAAAATCACATAACGAAGCTACAAAAATTATCGGAATTCCATTCCAACCCCCGGATCAAAATCTCACCTATCGTTCGGATTCGCCAAAATTTCAACCTTCGGCATTTCAAGCCTAATTGAGCTACGGACCTCCAAAATACATTCGAACGCGCTCCCAACCCCGAAATCACCTAACGGAGCTAATGGAACCATCGGATTTCCGTTCCGAGATCGTCTTAACAATGTTCCGGCTACGGACCGTTTTCTAGTTTCAAAGCTCTTATTTAGGGACTAAGTGTCCCAAAATGCTCTAATTTTCGGAACCGACTCTCCCGGCAACCCACAATAGCAGAAATGAACTTAGGGGAACAGTTAAATTAGGGATTGGGGCGTAATTTTCTAAAACGACCGGTCGGGTCGTTACATCTTCCCACGCTTAAAGATTCGTTCGTCCTCGAACGAGCATAGAAAACATACCTGGAGTAGTGAAAAGATGAGGGTACTGGCTGCGCATATTCTGTTCGGTCTCCCAAGTCGCCTCCTCGACCGGCTGGCCCCGCCACTGAACCTTTACCGAAGCGATGTTCTTTGACCTTAGCTTTCTGGACTTGCCTGTCTAGAATGGCTACTGGCTCCTCAACATAAGAAAGATCCTTGTCTAGCTGAACAGATGTGAAATCCAACACGTGCGACGGGTCACCGTGGTATCTCCGGAGCATGGAGACATGAAATACGGGGTGAACTCCGGCTAGGCTGGGAGGTAAGGCCAACTCATAAGCAACCTCCCCAACACGCCTCAAAATCTCAAAAGGGCCAATAAATCTAGGACTCGGCTTCCCTTTCTTCCCAAACCTCATAACGCCCTTCATGGGCGAGACTCGAAGCAGAACCCGCTCGCCAACCATAAAAGCCACATCGCGAACCTTCTTGTCCGCATAACTCTTCTGTCTAGACTGGGCTGCACGAAGTCTGTCCTGAATCACCTTGACCTTGTCCATAGCCTCCTGAACTATATCAGTACCTAGCAACCTGGCCTCGCCCGGCTCAAACCAACCTACGGGAGACCTGCACCTCCTACCATACAGGGCCTCGTACGGTGCCATCTGAATACTAGACCGGTAGTTGTTGTTATAAGCAAACTCCGCCAGTGGCAAGAAGTGATCCCATGAACCTCCAAACTCAATCACGCACGCACGGAGCATATCCTCCAAAATCCGAATAGTGCGCTCGGACTGCCCATCAGTCTGGGGGTGAAATGCTGTGCTCAGCTCCACCCGAGTACCTAACTCCTGCTGTACAGCTCTCCAGAACCGTGAAGTGAACTGAGTGCCTCTATCTGAAATGATGGAAACTGGAATACCATGCAGCCGAACTATCTCCCTGATATAGATCTCCGCCAGTCGCTCCGATGAATATGTAGTGCTCACCGGTATAAAATGGGCGGACTTGGTCAGCCGATCCACAATGACCCAAATGGAATCAAACTTCCTAACCGTCTGTGGAAGTCCAGATACAAAGTCCATGGTAATGCGCTCCCATTTCCACTCCGGAATCTCGATCTGTTGCATCAATCCACCCGGACGCTGATGCTCATACTTCACCTGCTGGCAATTGAGGCATCTAGAAACATAATCAACTATATCCCTCTTCATCCGCCTCCACCAGTAATGTTGTTTCAAGTCCTGATACATCTTCGCGGCACCCGGATGGATGGAATACCGCGAACTATGGGCCTCTGCTAGAATCGGCTCTCGAAGATCATCTACATTGGGCACACAGATACGCCCCTGCATCCTCATAACTCCATCATCTCCGATGGTAACATCTCGAGCATCGCCACGCCAAACTCTATCCTGAAGGACAAGCAAATGAGGGTCGTCGAGCCGACGCTCCCGATGCGGTCGGATAGAGAAGACAGAAACTACGCAAGCTAGAACCCAGCTGGCTCCGAAAGATCCGGTCTAACCAACTGCCCTGGCCAAAGCGTGAACATCCATCGCCATAGGCCTCTCCGAAGCTCGGTAGATATGCCAAACTCCCCAAACTCTCTGCCCGACGACTCGAGGCATCGGCAACCACATTAGCCTTGCCGGATGATAGAGAATAGTAATATCATAGTCCTTCGGTAGTTCCAACCATCTCCTCTGACGCATATTCAGGTCCTTCTGCTTAAGCAAGTGCTGCAAGCTCCGGTGATCGGTGTAGATCTCGGAAGGAACCCCATATAAATAATGACGCCAAATTTTCAAGGCGTGAACAATGGCGGCTAGCTCCAAATCATGAACAGAGGTAATTCTTCTCATGCACCTTCAGCTGTCTCGACACGTAGGCAATCACCCTACCGTCTCGCATCAATGCTGCATCGAGTCCAACTCGTGAGGCATCACAATATACGGTATGGGACCCCGTAACCCGTAGGCAACATCAATATAGGGGCCGAAGTCAAAGGCTGTCTTGAGCTTCGAAAGCTCGCCTCACACTCGTCTGTCCACTGAAAAGGGCACCCTTTTGGGTCAATCTAGTCATAGGTGCTGCAATCGAAGAGAACCCTCTACGAAACGACGGTAATAGCCCGCCAAACCAAGGAAGCTGCGAATCTCAGTAGCGGAGGAGGGTCTGGGCCAACTCTGCACGGCCTCCACCTTCCTCGGATCTACTCGAATACCATCGCTCGACACCACGTGGCCCAAAAATGCCACTGAACTCAACCAGAATTCACATTTAGAGAACTTGGCATAAAGCTGCTTCTCCCTCAGGATCTGAAGCACTATCCTCAAATGTTGCTCGTGCTCTTCCCGGCTCCGAGAATATACTAGAATATCATCAATGAAGACAATCACGAACGAGTCCAGATAAGGCCTGAACACACTGTGCATCAAATGCATAAATGCTGCTGGGGCATTAGTCAACCCAAAAGACATCACGAGGAACTCATAGTGACCATACCGGGTCCTGAAGGCAGTCTTCGGGATATCTGGCTCCCGAATCTTCAGCTGGTGATACCCGGAGCGCAAATCAATCTTAGAAAACACATGTGCGCCCTATAACTGGTCAAATAAATCATCAATACGGGGCAAAGGATACCGGTTCTTCACTGTAACCTTATTCAGCTGACGATAGTCAATACACATACGCATAGAACCGTCCTTTTTTCTTCACAAACAATACAGGAGCACCCCAAGGCGAAACACTGGGTCGAATAAAACACTTGCCCAATAACTCCTGTAACTGATCCTTCAACTCCTTTAATTCAGGAGGAGCCATACGGTACGGTGGAATAGAAATGGGCTGAGTGCCCGGCAACAAGTCAATAGCAAAGTCAATGTCTCGGTCAGGCGGCATGCCCGGAAGATCAGCTGGAAATACATCAGCAAAGTCACGTACCACATGAACAGAATCAATAGAGGGAGTGTCAATACTGACGTCCCGCACATAGGCTAGATAAGCAGCACACCCCTTCTCAACCATACGCTGAGCTCCGAGAAAAGAAATAACACGGCTAGGGGTGTGATCTAGAGTACCACTCCACTCAATACGTGGAATGCCTGGCATAGCCAGCGTCACGGTCTTGGCGTGACAATCAAGAATAGCATAATGGGGCGACAACCGGTCCATGCCCAGAATAATATCAAAATCGACCATCCCAAGCAGCAATAGATCCGCTCTGGTCTCAAAATCACAAATGGTAATCAAACACGACCGATATACGCGGTCCACAACCAAAGAATCACCCACCGGAGTGGAAACATAAATGGGGGCACTCAAAGAATCCCGAGGCACACCCATGTGAGAAGCAAAGTAAGAAGACACATATGAAAAAGTGGAACCGGGGTCGAATATAACTGATGCCTCCCTGTGACTAACCATAATAATACCTGTGATAACAGAGTCAGATGCAACAGCCGCAGCGCGATCAGGAATGGCATAGAATCTGGCCTGTCCCCCCTCTCGAGGGCGGCCTCTGGAACCCTGACCCCCGCCCCTGGATGACTGGGCAGGTGGAGTGGCAGCTGGGGCTGGAATGATAGCCTGCTGGCCCTGAGAACCACGCGAATGCCGTGATGACTGATGAGGGGCTCCTCTCCTGCGCCTGGGGCACTCCCCAACCGGGTGGCGAGTATCCCCGCACTCAAAACACGCTCCGGGAGGACGCGGTGGCTGTGACCGACCGGCCTCGCCCCCACTAGTCCGACCCCTGGACGGACCCCGCGAGAGGTGCGGCTGGAAGCGGGGAGCATAATAAGGCTCTCGAGATGCTTGGAAGGCACGGAGTACTACGCGGCTGCGGGCAATGCGCGAGTGAGCTGGTCGACCGGAATAACCTCCGCCAAAACGACCGGCTGATGAAGTGCGGGCACCGCAGAAATGGCCCGACTCGCGAGACCTCTCGGCCTCTCTCTCCCTCCGCTCTCTGCGGGAGCATACTCTCGATCCTCTTGGCAATGCTAGCTGCCGCTGATAAGATATGTCTGTCTCAAGCTCTCTGGCCATGCCGGATCGGATAGGCGGAACAAGGCCTCGATAAATCTCCGCACTCGCTCCCGAACCGTGGCTGCCAAAGCCGGTGCATGCTGGCTAGGCGGGTGAGACGATAGCATACTCGATGCTGACATGGAGCCCTGTCGCAGCCGCTCAAACTCCGGCGCCAAGAATCCCTAAGGCTGCGTGGAACAAACTCCCTCAAAAACGGATCCGAAAATTGCGTCCAAGTCGATGAAGCAGACTCCTCGGACCATCCAACTCGTACGTGCGCCACCGATCATAAGCGGCCCCGCGAACGAAAAGCGGTGAAGGAAACCCCGCTAGTCTCCACAATCCCCATAGTGCGAAGAATACGATGACACTCCTCCGGAAAACCCAATGCATCGTCGGAAGCCAAACCACTAAACACCGGGCCTCCCGGTATTTCTTCAACGCTTTCCAATCTACGTCGCTCGTCCTCAGAGGCAGCCGGTCCACCTCCGGACTGTGTTGGGGCAGCAAGAGGCATAACCAAAACATACGGAACCTGTCCCGACCGGCACACGCTGCTCGCGGTGTATCGGTCGCGGGAGTACGGGCCCCTCCCGACCCGAGATGTGGGCCGCAACAAGAGGAAGCAATCCCGCCTGGGCTAAAGTGGTATACATACTCGTGAGCCGAGCCGGGGTCTCCGTAGTCTTCGGAGTAGTAGCGAGCTGTAGTCGGTGTGCACGGTGCTGCGCTCCATCTCGGTCTGCCGGTGGCACCTCGGCGGCGGCGCGCGATGGTCGCTGTGGCTGCACCTCGGGCGCGTCCTCGTCCTCTACCTCGGCCCCGGCCTATGACGGCGGCAACAGGGGGCGCGGGTACCCGATCATCGCGGTTAGCTCGTGTCCTCACCATCTGTGAGAGAATAGAAAGCAGATAGTTTAGATTTTTGATGCCAAAAATGTCGCACGACAAGGAATCCAAAAGAAATGAAGAGTTTCCTAAACGGTTACATAGCCCCTCGTAGATAAATACAGACGTCTCCGTATCGATCAGCGAGACTCTAAGTAACCGGTCTGTGTCCCGTGACTCCTATGAACCTAGAGCTCTGATACCAAGGTGTCACGACCCTAGTTCACCAATTGTGAACATGTCGTGATGGCACCCAGTCCCCACGACTAGGTAAGCCTAACACGTTGCGGAATATACAAGTTATAAACATCTAAATAAGAAACGGCGGAAAAATAGCATAAAAAGATATGTAATTCATGCCGCTTGGCACATACGTCCGTCACACAGTAAATAAAACACTACCAAGATCCGGAACCCCACGGTAACACAGACTAAAAGGGAAATACAACTGTGGCTCTATGTGAAAGAGTATCTAACAACGAAATGAAGAAAAATGTCAACTAGTAATACTAGAATAGAAGGAAGCCTCCGGATCCGCGGACGTAGCAGATCATACCTCGAAGTCTCCCAGAAAACTGCAGAATCACCTAGTACGAGCCTGCTCTGATGTACCTGGATCTGCACAACAAAAGTGTGCAGAAGAGTAGCATGAGTACACCACGGCGGTACTCAATAAGTGCCAAGCCTAACCTCGATGGAGTAGTGACGAGGTAGGTCGGGGCCCTACGGAGAAACAATAATATAATGATGAAAACAAAATAAACAGTTTAAATGATAACAACAAAAATTTCCGAAATAACAACATTACGAGGTTTACTGAAACTGTCTACAATCAAGCTAATAACAAATAACCAACTCAAATAAAAAAAAAATCCAGGATCTGTGGGAATTGAACCCACAGTCCCATTCTCAGTACCCCTGGGTCTCCGGGAATCGAACCCGCAGCCCATGTCTCAATAATATCTCAATAACTCAGGATCTCCGGGAATCGAACCCGCAGTCCCTACCAATAAATCAGGATCTCGGGAATCGAACCCGTAGTCCACATTTCAATAATCTCAGGATCTCGGGAATCGAACCCGTAGTCCACATTTCAATAATATCGGGATCTCGGGAATCGAACCCGTAGTCCACATTTCAATAATATCGGGATCTCGGGAATCGAACCCGTAGTCCACATTTCAATAATCTCGGGATCTCGGGAATCGAACCCGTAGTCCACATTTCAATAATCTCGGGATCTCGGGAATCGAACCCGTAGTCCACATTTCAATAATCTCAGGGATCTCGGGAATCGAACCCGTAGTCCATATCATTATCACTCTGGGTCTCTGGGAATCGAACCCACAGCCCTGGGATCTCCGGGAATTGAACCCGCGGTCCACAAACACAGCAAGTAAAGGAAATGCACAGAGGGAGGTATAATATGCTTAACGATAACTTCGCCGATGAACAGCGCCAGCGATTTACCAAGAAAACTCAAGTAAGTCAATTAAGCAACTAGACAGTTAGATTCTATCTAATCATGCTCTTCTAACCACTACCGGGTAAAAATATCAAATTAACAGCCAAAGACAGGAATATCGCTCGTCGAACATTTTAAATAAAGTACGTGTTCAACAACCAGCGCATGTACACGCCCGTCACCTCGCGTACAAGGCATTTAAACTATCACATAATATCCTAGGGGTGAAAATTTCCCCCACGCGAGGTTAGACAAGCCACTTACCTCAATTCCGGTACAAAACCGCTAAGAAATAACCCTCTTGCCGCGAATGTCGGCCTCCACAAGTGTAGTATCCGATAAAAATCAATAGAATCACATCAAAATAGGCCAATTGGGCATTACCCAATCAAATTAACTCAAAATACACCAAAACCCACAAGTTGCCAAAACCCGACTTTCGGTACGCTTATCGAAAAATCACAAAAATTATATATTCGGGTTCCTTATCTCAATACGAGTCCGTGCATATAAAATTTATCGAAATCGGACTCCATTTGTCCATTCAAATCAAAGATTTTCTAACATTTAGGCCTAGGGCTCAAACCCACCTTTAATCCCCCATTTTCAGTGAAATAATCACGGATTTCATGATAAACCAACGAATTAAGGTTAAGAAACTTACCCCCGATGATTTCCCGGCGTTTCCCCTTCAATTCCCTCTCTTGGAGCTCAAAAATGGCGTTTTTGTGTATGGGGTCGCGGCTGAAATGTTTCTGGACTTAAAGTCACTGCCAGGCCAATTTACTCTACGCGATCGCAGCACTGGGCTTGCGATCGCGATGCACAAAATCACGGGCGGCCTATTTTCCTCTACGCGATCGCGTGGTCCAGGACGCGATCGCAGTGCTCAACCTGACCATTCAACGCGATCGCATCACCTCGACCGCGATCGCACTGCTTTCGATTAACACCCTACGCGATCGCATCCCCCGCGTCGCGATCGCGAAGAACAACTCCCGGTCCTCACTCCTCTACCCTACGCGATCGCAGACTCTACCTCGCGATCGCAGAGCTTCCCAAATTCACCCTACGCGATCGCAGGACTCCCCCTCGCGATCGCAGGGCCCAATAATTTCCTCTTATGCGATCGCATGAGCAGCTTCGCGATCGCGAAGCACAAAAATTCTCTGCAATATTGCAGCAGAACCAGCAGTGCAATTGGCACCGAAATGGTCCGTTTGGACCCCCGAATTCATCCCGAGGCCCCCGGGATCCCAACAAAAATCACCAACCTATTCCAAAACATGATACGAACTTATTCTAATCATCAAAACACGTCTAATAACATCAAAACCCATAATTCACTTCGAATTCAAGCCTAAATTTCTTAAAACTTTCCGAATTGCACATTCGATCAAAAACCCGACCAAACGACGTCCGAATGACCTGAAAATTTGCGGACATATCCAAAATCACATAACGAAGCTACAGAAATTATCGAAATTCCATTCCGACCCCGGATCAAAATCTCACCTATCGTTCGGATTCGCCAAAATTTCAACCTTCGGCATTTCAAGCCTAATTGAGCTACGGACCTCCAAAATACATTTCGAACGCGCTCCTAACCCCGAAATCACCTAACGGAGCTAATGGAACCATCGGATTTCCGTTCCGAGATCGTTTTAACACTGTTCCGGCAACGGACCGTTTTCTAGTTTCAAAGCTCTTATTTAGGGACTAAGTGTCCCAAAATGCTCTAATTTTCGGAACCGACTCTCCCGGCAACCCACAATAGCAGAAATGAACTTAGGGGAACAGTTAAATTAGGGATTGGGGCGTAATTTTCTAAAACGACCGGTCGGGTCGTTACATCGATCCATCATCAATCCACAATAATCAGATAAGTCACAAACCTAAGACAGCCTTTCGCACTAGATATGGGCATTATGAATTCTTGGTCATGTCATTCGGGTTGACCAACGCCCCAGCAGCATTCATAGAGTTGATGAATCGAGTATTCAGGCCTTATTTAGATATGTTTGTGATAGTCTTTATAGATGACATCCTGGTATACTCCCGCAGCCAGGAAGAGAACGAGCAGCACCTCAGAGTGGTTCTTCAGACTCTGAAGGATAATCAGCTATATGCAAAATTTTTGAAATGTGAGTTATGGTTGAGTTCGGTAGCATTTCTGGGTCATATTGTATCAGTGGAAGGTATTTAGGTAGACCCGAAGAAAATTGAGGCAGTCAAGAGCTGGCCTAGACCGACATCAGCCACAGATATTCGGAGTTTCTTGGGGTTAGCAGGTTACTACCGTCGATTTGTAGAGGGGTTCTCTTCTATTGCAGCCCCGATGACCAGGTTGACCCAGAAGGGTGCCCAGTTCTAGTGGTCAGATGAGTGTGAGGCGAGCTTTCGAAAGCTCAAGACAGCCTTGACTACAGCACCAGTGCTGATACTACCTACGGGTGCAGGGCCTTATACAGTTTACTGTGATGCATCCCGTACGGGGCTTGGAGTGGTATTGATGCAGGATGGTAAGGTTATTGCTTATGCTTCGAGGCAGTTAAAAATACATGAGAAGAATTATCCGGTTCATGATCTTGAGTTAGCAGCAGTGGTTCATGCCTTAAAGATCTGGAGGCATTATCTATATGGTGTGACATGTGAGGTGTACACTGATCACAAAAGCCTGCAGTACTTGTTCAAGCAAAAGGAGTTGAATCTACGACAACGGAGATGGTTAGAATTGCTAAAAGACTATGATGTTACTATCTTATATCACCCAGGTAAGGCCAATGTGGTGGCCGATGCATTGAGTAGAAAGTACGCCAGCATGGGTAGTCTTGCATACATTCCGGTCAGTCAGAAACCATTAGCTCTAGATGTCCAGGCCTTAGCCAACCGGTTCATGAGATTAGACATTTCTGAGCCTGGCAGGGTGTTAGCCTGCACGGTCGCTCGTTCATCTCTATTAGAGCGGATCCGTGAGAGGTAGTTTGATGATCTTCATTTGCGTGGCTTGAGAGATACTGTACAGCGGGGAGGTGCCACGAAGGTAACTCTAGATGATGACGGAGTACTGAGATTGCATGGTCGAGTTTGTGTACCCAATGTTGAGGGGATTCGAGATTTGATCTTAGCGGAGGCCCACAGTTCGCGGTATTCTATTCACCCGGGCGCCGCGAAGATGTATCAGGATCTACGACAGCAATATTGGTGGCGCAGGATGAAGAAAGACATCGTTGCATATGTCGCTCGGTGTATGAATTGTCAGCAGGTGAAATATGAGCACTAGAGGCCTGGTGGTGTGTTCTAGAGAATCGAAATTCCCGAGTGGAAATGAGAGCGGATCACTATGGACTTCATTACTGGACTTCCCTTGACTCGGAGGAAATTTGATGCTATTTGGGTCATTGTTGATAGGCTGACCAAGTCAGCACACTTCATTCCAATATCTGTCTCTTGCTCATCGGAGAGGTTAGCATAGATTTACATCATGGAGATTGTTCGTCTTCATGGGGTGCCATTGTCTATTATCTCAGATCGGGGTATGCAGTTTACCTCGCGGTTCTAGAGAGTGGTCCAGCAGGAATTAGGCACTCAGGTTCAGTTAAGTACAGCTTTTCATCCTCAGACGGACGGCTAGTCCGAGAGGACTATTCAAATTCTAGAGGACATGCTTCGAGCCTGTGTCATTGATTTTGGAGGCTCGTGGGACCAGTTTCTACCATTAGCAGAGTTCGCCTACAACAAGAGCTACCAATCTAGCATTCAGATGGCTCCGTATGAGGCGTTGTATGGTAGGCGATGTCGATCTCCGGTCGGATGGTTTGAGCCGGGAGAGGCTCGGCTGCTGGGAACAGACTTAGTTCAGGAGGCCTTAGACAAGGTCAAGACTATCCAGGAGAGATTGCATTTAGCTCAGTCCTGATAGAAGACTTATGCGGATCGTAAGGTTCGAGATGTAGATTTCATGGTTGGTGAGCGGGTATTGCTCCGGGTGTCGCCTATGAAGGGCGTGATGAGGTTCGGGAAGAAGGGAAACTCAGCCCTCGGTATATTGGTCCATTTGAGATTCTGGACCCAGTGGGAGGGGTGGCTTACAGACTAGCTCTGCCACCTAGCTTATCAGCTGTGCATCCAATTTTCCATGTATCCATGCTTCGGAGATACCACAGCAATCCCACCCATGTGTTAAACTTCAGTACTGTCTAATTGGACAATTATTTATCCTACGAGGAGGAGCCGGTGGCCATTCTAGACCGGCAGGTTCGACAGTTGAGGTCGAAGAGTTATCCTTCTGTGCGTGTTCAGTGGAGAGGTCAGCCTCCTGAGGCATCGACCTGGGAGTCCGAGTCTGATATGCGGAGCCGCTACCCACATTTGTTCCCCGACTCAGGTACTTCCTTCTCTTGTCCGTTCGAGGACGAATGATTGTTTTAGAGGTGGAGGATGTGATGACCCAAAGGGTCATGACCTATTTTCCTCACTTGTTCCGCACTTCCGAGGCCTTAAAAACCTCATTCTATGTTGCCTTGATTTACGTGCATGATCCGGGCATGTAGCCGGAAAGATTTTGTGATAGAATATGTAAATTCTATGAGAAAATTGAAGAAAAATGATATTAATATTGATATAGTTGACTTCGGTCAACATTTTTGGTAAACGGATCCGGACCCGAGACCGGACGGTCCCGGAAGGTCCGTAGGAAAATATGGAACTCGGACATGCGTCCGGAGTCAAATTCTGAGGCCTAGAGCCTAAGTTATGGATTTTTCTGTTAAATTATTTTCTATAATTATTAAAAGAAAATGAATTAAATGACCTGGGTATCGGGCTCGTATTTTGGTTCCGACGCCCGACACAAGTCTTAAATATTATATATGTGCTTTCTGCAAAGTTTGGTGACATTTGGATGTCGTTTGATGTGTTTTGGACCTTGAGTTCCAAATTTGAAAGTTATGAAACTAAAAGGATGATAATCATGAACTTGAGGCTTGATTTGATGAAAACGATGTTATACTGGTGATGTGACCGTACGAGCAAGTTTGTAATATGTTTTGATGTTGTATACATGTTTGGTTTGGAGCCCGGGGGGCTCGGGTAAAGATTTGATAGGCCGTTGGTTCAAATTCTGAAATTTTACACAACTGGTTTTTCACCCAGCTGGTATCTTCGCAAATCCGAAGATTTTCTCGCAATTGCGATAAGTCCCAGATTAGCCTTGGTTCGCAAATGCGAACCAGACTTCGCAAATGCGAAGTTGGCAGGGGTGTGCAGTGGTTCGCAAATGCGAACTTAACCTCACAAATGCGAGGCCTTCAATGATTCGCCTGGATTCGCAAATGCGAAGCTATCATCGCAAATGCGAAGGCCTCTTTAACCCAGCCTTGATCGCAAATGCGAACATTATGTCGCAAATGCGATGATGACAGACCCTAGACCTGATGCGTTCACAATTGCGAACAAATGTTCGCAATTGCGATATTCGCAGCTGTGTAATTTTATACTTAAACGAATTTTTCAGCTCATTCTTCATTCTTTCAAAAACCCACACACCACACACGAACCCTCAAGAGCAATTTCACTCCAAAGCAATTGTAAGTCACTTTTTACTTAATTCTTTCAATTCCTAACAACATTAAACATGATTTTCAATAGAAATCAAAGGTTTTCATGGTAGAAATTCTTGTTTTTGGGTAGAACCTAGGGTTTTCATGAATTGGGTAATTGGACCTCGAATTGGGGTCTAATTTTGAAACAAACCATATATTTGAACTCGTGGGGGAATGGGTAACCGGATTTTGGTCCGAACCCCGAGTTCCGACCACGTGGGTCCAGGGGCATTTTGGGAAATTTTGGGGTAAACTTTAAGAAAACCATTTTTAAGCATTCAAACTAAGTTATTTAGTATTTATTAATGTAATGGAATCAATTGTGACTAGATTCGAGCTAGTTGAAAGCAGAAATCGGGGAAAAGCTATAGTTGAAGGATAATTTGGACTTGAAGGCTAGAGGTAAGTGTTTGTTCTATCCTAGCTTGAGGGAATAGGATTGAGTGCTATGTGCTTTGTGATCGAGTGCGGTGTATGGGCTGTGGTGATAAGAATCCATACACTGGCGTCTAGCATGATTGTGAGTCATTGTTGATACTTATTGTGAGATATTTTAAAGATGAATTGTTGAACCCTTGCCGGGTTGTGGAATTGTACATTATTTTCCCTTGCCGGGACTATTGTGAAATGAGATAATGGTTTCCCATGTCGGGACTTTGTTGTGATGATTTTTGTGTCCTTTTCCAGGACAATTCATGATTATTGTTTTCATTGTTTGCCCTTAACTGTGATTGTTATTTGGGTAAGGAAGAGTGATAATGCACGGAGGGTGATGTCGTGCCTTGTTTTACTGGTATTGCAAGAAGGTTAATGTCGTGCCTTGTTATTGATTATGCACGAAGAATCATGCCGTTCATAGTGATATTGACTATGCACGAAGGGTAATGTCGTGCCTTGTTATTGAACCATGCACGAAGGATCATGCCGTGCCATGGATGTGAGATGAGAGTAAAAGCACGAAGGGTAATGCCGTGCACTTTTATTTGTTTATTTGGTGAGGATGAGAGTAAAAGCACGAAGGGTGATGCCGTGCAACTATTTGCTATTCCTTGTTTGATATTAAATGTTTCCATTATACTTTGTTTTCCATTGTTGACTTAATAACTGTTGTTAACTGTTGAGCTTCCTTCTTATGATATTTCTTGTTGGATTTGTTTGCTTGATATCTCTCGTTATCTTGGGGTGTACATATGTATATAAAACTGCACAGGTTTATGTGGGTGTCTGGTCCTAGGCTTGTCACTACTTCGCCGGGATAGGCCAGGCACTTACCAGCACATGGGGTCGGATTGTGCTGATACTGCACTTCTGTGCATTTTTGCACAGGTCCAGGTTTTGATCTGGAGCAGCAGCAGTAGAGATTTGCGTGGGAGTTGAGCATTTCGAGACCGAGGTAGCTTGCAGGCGTCCGCAGGCCCGGCGTCTCTTTCACTTATTTATGTTATTTGCTGTGGTCTCCTTGTTCCGAGACAAACAGATTCATGTTATTTTCCTTCAGACCTTTATGTGTAGTATTCAGTAGTAGTTCGTGAGTTGGTGACTCCACGTCTTGGGTAGAGGATTTCAGCAGTGTTTTGCTTTAGTATTACTTATCTCTATTTTGAAAGTCTTCCACACTTATTTAATTGATGTTATTATTCTTGATGATAAAAATGAGTATGAAATAATGATAAAAGCAGGTTAATGTTGAATGTAGTGGCTTGCCTAGCTACCACGAGTAGGCGCCATCACGATCCCGATGTTGCGGGAAAATCCGGGTCGTGACAAAAGGATCTCAAGGAGAGATTCGATAAGATAAACACTTCTCGAGCATATCATTTACATAAAGCAATCGTACTATAATACAAGGAGTTTCCTTTGTTTCTGTGTATTACTCTAAGTTGAAAGACCTTTGGGATGAGCATGATTCTATAGTTCCTTCTCCTTGTTACGAGAGTGAGCAATCTAGGGAACACACTCTATACTTGGAGTGCCAAATTTGATTTCAATTCTTAATAGGACTGAACGATGGATACAATCAATATAGATCTAATATTTTTATTATGAATCCTGAACTCAACATAAATCAGGCTTATGCAATGGTAATACAAGATGAAAGTCAAAAAATGCTAACTGGAGGACATTGTGCAATGGAATAGAGGATTGAGCCAACTACTCTTTATGGTAGTACGGGTACATGGCAGCAATATCAAAAGAAGTATAATTCACACTGTGATTTCTGTAACATGAAAGGGCATACCAGAGCTGAATGTTTCAAGTTGATGAAATGTGACTACTGCCAAAAGAAGGGACATCTCAAGGAGAACTGTTACAAACTCAATGGTTTTCTAGTAGATTTTAAACCAAAGAGACGGGCTAACAATGTGACTGGGAACCAATATAGTACTGATGCTTATGATCAACAGGTGGCTAGGAATCAGCAAACATTCTTACTTGGTCAACACCAACAATAGCAACAGACTGCTGCCCCCACAGTTTACACCACTTGTATTCACTCAGGACCAATACAATCAAATTATGTGCATGTTAAACAAGTCTAGCATTATTGAACCAAGTGCTCATATGGCAGGGGTAGGTAATGTAACTTGTAAATCAGATAATGTTGTTCTTAAATGGATCATAGACACAGGTGCTACTAACCACATAACTAGTGATAATGGTTTGTTACAATCTAATACTGCTATGCCAGCTGGTGATACAGGGAAAGTACAATTGCCTACAGGAGACTCTGCACAAATTTTACAAATTGGAAATTTCCAACTAATTATAGATGACATTATCTAGAATGTTCTATGTGTGCCAGCATTCAAGTTCAATCTTTTGTCTGTGTCTAAGCTGACAAAGGAACTGAATTGTTATGCTATGTTCTTTCCTGATTTTTGTTTATTTTAGGATCTATATACTAGGAAGGTGAAAGAGACTAGTAAGGAGTAGGATGAACTATATGTGATGTATTCACAAAGGATCGGGAGTAATGCAAATGTAGGAAGTCTCTAGCTATTCAACCAAAGTCTCTAGTTGTTCAACAGAAAATAAGTGCAGATGTTTGGCACAAGAGGATGTGGCATGTTCCTATCTAGTATTGAGAAAAGTCTCTACTTTTAGTGAAGATAGTTTTGCTATAAATCATTGTGATGTATGTCCATTAGCAAGATAGACTAGGATTTCTTTCTCAATAAGTCGTAGTAGAGCTGAGGATGCTTTTCAGTTGATACACATGGATGTATGGGGACTTTATAAATCTATTATATATGATGGAACGCATTATTTTCTTACTCTTGTAGATGATCATACTAGGTAGACCTGGTTTTTCCTGATGAGTGTCAAGTGTGATGTTATTATCCTATTATAGAACTTGATTACTATGATACACAATCAGTTTGATAAGAGGATTAAGGTTTTGAGATCAGATAATGGATCAGTTCTTTTAATCACAATTGTAGTACTCTTTTTTCATTATATGGTATTCTACATCAGAGCTCATGGCCCTACACTCCTCAACAGAATGGCGTAGTGGAGAGGAGGCATAACACATATTAGAAACTACACGGGCTATAAAAGTTCAAAGAGGTTTGCTTTCTAAGTTTTGGGGTATATGTGTGGAAGCTGCAGTTTACATCATCAATAGAATACCATCTGCTGTGTTGCATAACTAGTCCCCTTATGAGATGTTTTTTCATAAGCACCAACTTTAGATCATATGAGGATTATTGGCTATCTTTGTTATTCTACCAGACTTTCCAAGCAAGACAAGTTTGGTGCAAGGGCCATCAAAGCAGTAATGATGGGATATGGAGTTCATCAGAAGGGGCACAGGTTGTATGATCTGGAGAATAATACTTTCTTTACTAGTGGAGATGTGGTCTTTTTTGAATCTATTTTTCCCTTTCAATCCTCACAAACCTCTCATCCCCAATTTCTCCTATTATGTCCAATATGCCCCTATTGATGATTCAGTTCCTTGTATTTCCATTTCATCACCACATATGACTCAACCCACAACTACAAATGATACAACCTTCTCTCAAATGGATCCCTTACTACAGAGATGTCTCTCTCCACTGTAAATCACGCTATTGATCTTCAAACTGCTTCACCAATTTTTGCTATTGATCCTCCTGTTGTCAACCCTACTGACAGGCCAAAGAGGAGTACTAAGCCACCAATATGGCTTAAGGACTATGTAGTCCTAGGGAAAGGGCCTTAATCTTCCACCAAGTTTTTGTTTCATATTGCAGATGTGGTGTCCTACAATGGTTTATCTACCCATTACCAGAGTTTTATCTCTAAATTATCATTAGAGACTGAACCTCAAGGTTATGCAGAAGCAACTAAGGATCTAGATGGATTGATGCTATGAAAGCTGAAATGCAAGTTTTAGAAGGTAACAAGACTTAGGAAGTAGTGTTATTACCTCCTGGTAAAAGGTTATTGGTTGTCGATGGGTATACAAAATAAAGTATAAATCTACAGGTGAGGTCAAGAGGTTCAAAGCAAGCCTTTTGGAAAAAGGCTATAGCCAAAAGGAGGGGTTAGATTATCATGAAACCTTCTCTCCTGTAGTAAAAATGGTGACTGTTCGATCAGTTATTTCAGTTGTTGCATCTAAGAACTGGACCATACATCAAATGGACATTTACAATGCATTTGTGCAAGATGATCTCAATGATCAAGTGTATATGACTATGCCTCAAGTCTTTTTCCGCTGCTGCAGGTAAACAACAGGCCTGCATGTTGCTTAAGTCACTCTATGGACTCAAGCAAGCCTCCAGGCAATGGAATATCAAATTGACTCCTGCTCTACTTGCCTCAGGTTTCACTCAAAGCCACCTCGACTACTCTTTATTTACAATATGCTTTGTTGGGAAAATTGTCATTGTCTTGGTTTTTGTGGATGATCTTTTGATCACTAGAGATGATGCCACACTCGTTCAGGATACTAAGGATGTATTGCAGAAGAATTTAAGATTAAAGATTTGGGTGAGCTTCCTTTTTTCTGGCATTGAGTTTTCTAGAAATCAACATGGGATTTTGATGCATCAAAGGAAGTATACATTAGAACTTATTTCTGATATGGGCTTAGCAGGTGCTAAACCTGTGGCTGCACCAGTTGATTTCGATGCCCCCCTTTTCGAAGAGGAAATCAGGTTTATGATATTGGACAGACAACTCTTTTCTTTTTGGGAATTGAGTTTGAGATTTAGAAGAGTAGTGTATTAGGACACTAATAAAAAATTAAGTAAATAAAAAAAAGGAGAAAAACCAGGGAGTGGGTAAGGGCTTGAAATTATCTTGGGGGAAGGTGTTAATCACCCTCCAAGATTCACTAGTGTGGTTCCCGGCCATGCTACACTTGTGACTTTAAATGTAACAACAAATAAACATACAAGACAACTTTCACATAAAGATTACAAACAACGAGAAGTGTAAAAGTTAAATAAACATGCTGATGTTTGGGAGTAGGCAATTTCACAATTATCTGCAGAAATCTCATCTTTTGTCGCGTTCAATTCACCTTGGCATATTTCTGCATTTATCCTGTACAACGTGCCACGAGCAACCCCATTTGCAATAAGCAATGATCCCTTGGTGATCTCCATTTTTTATTTGCAAAATAGTCCTCGTACCTATCTCGGTCTTGTCACACCTCCTTTTTTATACTACAATATCCGTGATGGCGTAGAGGAGTTTTTTACAATTTAAGGATAGTCGGAACAAGATTAGTTATTTAATTTTTTAGAGTCGCCACTTGAGAATATAATGATGTTCCAAGTCACCTGTTTAATCCCGAACCGAGGAAAGTTTGAATCTGTTACAATCTGCGAACTAGAAATCTGGATAAGGAATTTTGTTAACACGGGAGAAGGTGTTAGGCACTCCCGGATTCCGTGGTTCTAGCACGGTCGCTCAACTGTTGTTTTTGATTTTATCTGATTTCAATTGTATATTTCAATCATGTGCATTAGTATTCCGCTTTTGGATTTTAAGAATTGCAACATCGTGAAAATGCATCCTTGACCACACAGTACCAGTACATCTGTGGCTCTGGATATATTTTGGCTTCGTTGGGAGTAGGATTTGGGTCACATAAATGTGCACCCGTTCATGAGAATGTATATTAAAATTGTGCCTAGTGGTGTCTATTCTTCGTTACTTTGGGAAATATCGTGGAATTAGCTAAACGATCATACTGAGTCTAAAGATTTTATCATTTATTGAGGACCCCGTGCGTTTTTGCCCTATAACGAGGCTCATCTCATTTCAATTTTTAAAGTCAAATCTATTGTGTACTATTTTTTCTAATACTGTTTTTTTTCTATTTAACATAACTATTAATACTGTTTGACTATATATTTACATCTATGCCACTATATATTTTGGGCCTGGAAATCATATCCAACACAAAAGGGGAACACACATAAGTGCATTAGGCTAATTAGAGCCCAATTCATATTATTATATTTGTTGCACTCAGGCTCATAGGCCATAGTGATTGAATCTGGGCCTCTTTTCGTAACCAGGCCTAAATCGTTAATAGATCCAAAGCAGGTTCAAACATTTTTACTGAATTATTTACAATTGTAAATAAGTATTGTAACTTTAATATAAAAAATTAACCTGAAATATTAACACTAATTTTATTTGTATATTATTGTTTAGCTATCAAACTAACTAAGTATGAGTTTATCAGTCGAAATACTAACTAAGTCTGAGTTTATCAGTCGAAATACATATATACTCATCCAATGTAGAACTATCTTATTATTTTGTTTAATTAGAGATGCTAAAATAGATCTATAGTTGACATATTCAGATTAAGTCCTGAATTTCATTGCATGTTTTTAAGTTTATGTTTCATCTCATGCTTCTGAATTTAATGTGAGTTATAAAGCTAGTGTAAACAAATCAGGATCACAAACAGAATTTAAATCTAAATTATTTCATATTTTTTCATTAACAACTATTGATTCAAAACTTCACTGACAAGAAGTATTACGTTTCTAGTTTAAGAACGGATGAAAATTTACTAGTCATTCAACTAGATTTTAACAGTTTTCAAATCTGTGACCTAGGTGATTATTTTAAAATTGATCTACCTTGCATTATCCTATATGAATATCTAAACTACTACTGAAGAAAAACATAAATTAGAGTTCAAAGTTCATGCAGTCTCAAATTATACATTTGATCCTAACAAATTATATAACTCTAAGACATTTTATAGCTAGAATATGAACAGGATAAAAAAAAGCAGAAAACTGCTGATGATTTCATATATTCACAACTTTAATTACATCATCGAAGATCGGGAGTGTACTTGGTCAAATTGAGTGGAAAACAATGAGTTCTAGGGAAGTAGAAAGCCAGGAAGATCAGTAATAGGTAGCAATCCAAGTAACAACAGCAATGAATGCAATATAACACATCAACAAGCTCGATTTCAGAGTAGAAGACCCAATGAATTCAACCAAAATAACGAAGAACAACGAACAGAAATCCAAAGTATCACTCGAACAGCAGCAATGTAACAGTAACAATGTTTTCAGTGTAATTTTAGATTTCAAATCTTCTAAACCTTTTCTAATATGACCTAAGGGGGCCTATCTATAGATTAAAATGGGAGGAAAATTTGAATTAGATATTCAGATTTCCCACCCCTACTCTTTTTAATTATTTTCAGTTTGGTATATGTGAATTAACCGTGAATACACTTGGACCCCTACTAGAAGGTTCTAGGGTATTCTACATTATTCCATTTAGGCGTAAATGCCTTTATTACCCTCACTTGCTAGTGTTTTCTACCTATTTGCCCTTTAGTTATACCTAGAATGCCCTTTATTACTTAACTAATTACATATGAACCTGGCAGCTTTGCCTTTTATACCCCTACCCCTTTTGTTTAATTACAGAACACCATTTATCCCTTCCTAATTTAACCCTTGTGCTTTATTCTATTTATCCGACTAACCTTTAATTAATCAGACCCTTAAAGCCAAAATTGGATTTACACAAATAACCACAACTAAACAGTCTTTCAAGCACAATCAAATTAAGACTAAGTAACGAAGTCTTAGTTGCAGAAATAACCAACATTTAAACAATCTTACAAATATAGTCCTAATACGACTAATTGACCAAATAATCCTTTACCTAATCAGAAATTCAGAAGAGTCAAGAGTCAAAATTACATTGTGATGATAACCAACATTAGACATTCTTACAGATATAGCCATATTATGATTAAACATTTACTTAACAGGACTCAGAGGAACAAGTTGATAATAAGTTGAATCCAATTAACAGAACACTAAATCAAGAATCTAGACCTATCAAGTAAAAACCCTAAGTGGCTACAAAGCAAGCAATTCAACTAGTGACTTAATCAGAAGAAAAGTTTATAGCATGTGGACCCGTAGTCGATTTTATGAACAAACAAAGAGAACTTGAGCATGCAACAGACTCAGAATAGCAGGAAATTGGCAGATAATAAAGACAAACAGAAACAAATATACACAGTGGAGAAACATTAAGGTTTTTTGGGATACTTAGCTTTTACGTGTGTCTTTTCCTTTTCCTTTTCCTTTTCTTTCTTTCTTTCTTCTTTTCTTCATTTTCTTTCTTGTTCTTGATTTTTCGGCATTCAGAAGGTCCTGAGACCATTTTCTTAGTTAAACAGACTCCTCGAGTCTTTTTGTAAGAAAGACTCTTGGAAGAGGATTAGGGATTTGATAGGGTGGTTTGGGGTTAGGGGTGTTCGCCGGAGTAGGGTTCCGGCGAAATATTTTTTAAGATTCGAGATGATTGGGGCTTATTCGAGGGATTTGGCCTAGTGGGGGTTGAAAAGGATGAAGAGATGGTCCTGGTGTGTTAATGGTGAAGGGTGATTCAAAAGGTGGTGGTCGCCGGCTAGGGTTCCAACGACCTATTTTTCAAGATTTGAGATGAAGGAGAGGTTTTTGGCCGGAACTAAAGTGATGGGGTGAAAGATGAGGAGGAATAGGTTCTGGGGTGTGAATTTGAACGGACAAAAAGACTGGAATTGAACCACCGATAGGGTTCCGGTGGCCCAGGTGATAGGAAGAAGGAAGACAAGGGCGGCTAGGGTTTGGTGTTATAAGGATGAATGAATATAATGGCTTGAATATACCGGAGGTGTATTAATATATTGAAAGTATAACAGTGTGTTTCAACCGTTGGATTTGATCAGATGAAGGGCCAGGATTCATTTTCTATCAAACGACGGCGTATGGTTAAATGGGGCTTTTAACTTCGTCCGTTAGATTAACCCAATAAACGGTCTTGATTATTTTAAATTAATGATGTCATTTTGTTTGTTATGCAACCGTTACCTCTGGGCCGTTTGATCAATTGATCAACGGTCCAATTTATTTCTTCTACACGGTGTCGTTTGATTCCTTATATAGACGGACCGGTATTATCTTTTTTGGGCCTGGTCTGTTTGGGCCACCTAATTGCCCATTTTAAAGTCCAATTTTGTATTTGTATTATTAATTCTCGTATTCTCTTGTATTTTTTTTGTATTATGTGTTTTATTTATTTTTTTTGTATTTTTATTACCACTGTATTAATTATCTCTTTGTATTTTCTTTAATTTTTCTGATTTTTCTAGAATTAAGAGTAATTTTCTTGTATTTTTGGTATTTTCTAATTAATACAAATGTATTTTGTTTTAATTTTATTTGCTTTAATTTTAAAAAATAAACACTGGTATTTATACACAATGATCAACAAGTTTCACACAAAAAATCATTTTTATATATTTTTTGTAGTAATTTGCTTGGGGCAAAAATCACGTGCTCACAGCTGCCGTCTTTGCTCGGGAACACGCAGAGTTTCAATGCAAAGACAAATGAGCAGTAATGAGGGATTTTTGTCCATTTGCATAGTCTGTGTGAAGCATTTTTGAAAGTTTTGACCGTATCCTGCTTCAAGGATTGCCTACATATCCTGGGCTAGACAGGAATCAGGTCAGTGTAGTTCTGGAATGTCTGATAGTTAAAAAGTACCAGAGAGCTGTGACTCTATTGCTGTTACTCGTTATTGCTGCATGCTGATCTCCTTATTACACCGTGGTAAATATAAAAGAAACTAGGCTAAACTATGCTTTATGATTTACAAAATCCTAGCTATAACTTCCAATTGGTTCTTGTGTTTCATTGTATCTTGCATAACTTTTGATTGTATCCATTCTTTGAGAGGACTCTTGCTTGAAACTTACTTTAAATGTATTCCCTTATTCTCCAGGTAGGCGTTTGCTTGCAAAACTTGAAAAGTATTCCCTTGTTCTTCAGGTGGGCGCCTGCTTGCAAAACTTGAAAAGTATTCCCTTGTCTGGTAGTTGAAACTACCAGAGAGCTGTGACTCTATTCCCTTGTTCTTCAGGTGGGCGCCTGCTTGCTATTAAAATAAAGGAAAATTTTTTGCCCCAGTATGAGGCTTAGATATATCATGCTATTAAATGTCAGCTTTAAAAAGAAAATATTCCCTTGTTATCCAGGTGGGCGCATGATTGCAAAAAACTTGAAAAATATTCTCTTGTTATCCAGGTGGGCGCCTGATAAAAAAACTTGAAAAATATTCCCTTGTTATCCAGGTGGGCGCCAGATTGCAAAAAACTTGAAAAATATTCCCTTGTTATCCAGGTGGGCGCCTGATCAAAAAACTTGAAAAATATTCTCTTGTTATCCAGGTGGGCGCCTGATTGCAAAAAACTTGAAAAATATTCCCTTGTTATCCAGGTGGGCGCCTGATTGTAAAAAACTTGAAAAATATTCTTTTGTTATCCAGGTGGGCGCCTGATCAAAAACTTGAAAAATATTCCCTTATTTTCGAGGTGGGCGCCTGATTGCAAAAAAACTTGAAAAATATTCCCTTGTTATCTAGGTGGGCGCCTGAAAGAAAAAAACTTGAAAAATATTCCCTTGTTATCCAGGTGGGCGCTTGATAAAAAAACTTGAAAAATATTCCCTTGTTATCCATGTGGGCGCTTGATTGCAAAAAACTTGAAAAATATTCCCTTGTTATTCAGGTGGGCGCCTGACTGCAAAACCTTGAAAAATATTCTCTTGTTATCCAGGTGGGCGCCTGATTGCAAAAAACTTGAAAAATATTCCCTTGTTATCCATGTGGGCGCTTGATTGCAAAAAACTTAAAAAATATTCCCTTGTTATTCAGGTGGGCGCCTGACTGCAAAACCTTGAAAAATATTCCCTTGTTATCCAGGTGGGCGCCTGATTGCAAAAAACTTGAAAAATATTCCCTTGTTATCCAGGTGGGCGCCTGATTGCAAAAAACTTGAAAAATATTCCCTTGTTATCCAGGTGGGCGCCTGATTGTAAAAAAGTTGAAAATATTATGTTATCCAGGTGGGCGGCTGATTGTAAAAAACTTGAACGACGGAAACATTTCTGCCCCAGTTTGATAATTGGGTATAATAAAAGGTAATACTTTCCTTATTATGCAGGTGGGTGCCTGATTGCCGAGTTTTTGCGCTCCATGGTTTCTCCACATTGGTCACATTACTTTAAAGTGATTAGTAAGAATTTGAATCTTTTGTCCCTATTCTAATCAATGAACAGTTTGTTAGTATAAAAACGGTGGTTAGCCTCTGGCATTCTTGTTAACCTTGCTTTTACTTTTGAATTTGTTTCATCTTGCTTTTGTACTGCCTTGCTATAACTCCTGGCTATTTTCCAGCAATTCTCTAAACCCAACTTTCCTTGTCACTCTCTTGTTGTTTCTCCTTTTCTTCTGACTATATATTTTTCCCCTGTTCTTTGATATACCCCAATCTCGTTGTGCCATACAACTGAGAAGCTGGTAATTACCTTACAACTGACAATGTCTTGTAGACACATTTCAAGAAAAAGAAAATGAAATGAAATGACCCCAAAGTTTTTGAGGGTAGGAATATTTTCAAAATAAAAGGACGAGACTTATCTGAGTGGGAAGGCTGATTCCTTTGATCATGCCATGCATCCAGTCTAATCGACCCAGTCTGTCCAACCAAATCAACTGTCACTTGCCATCTTTTACTTCTCCCTTCAAATTTTGATTGACTTAAACTTTGCTTGTTTTGATGCTTTCTTCCCAGAAAATGCTTTCTCCCTTTCGCCTTACGATGCCCGTGAGGGTTTTCACCAATAAGGCTCTCTTATTTTATTTCTCTCAGCTCGTGTCTCCTTACGGTGCCTGTGAGGGTTTTCATTGGCGAGACTTTCTCATTTGATTTCTCTCAGCTCGCGTCGCCTTACGGTGCCCGTGAGGGTTTTCACCATCAAGAATCTCTCATTTTATTTCTCTCAACTCACGTCGCCTTACGGTGCCCGTGAGGGTTTTCACCAGTAAGACTCTCTCGTTTTATTATTTCCTTCATCTTCCAATACTCGAGTGTTGTTCGCAACAGGCCTTTCTTCGCCTACTTGCACTGCCCTTTCTTGAAATTGATCCGAAGGTCTTTGGACCGTAATGTGACTTTTGGATAGGTTTTAGAAAGATAGATATAAAGGCTCAAATTTTCCAACTTGGGTTTAAAAATTACAACTTTCGGAATCATATTCTCCATAATGCTCATAACTTCTACCCTAGTTTCAATTTTTGGGGAACTTTGGACTTTATTTCTATTATGACTGAACCTCAGTGAGGCTGCCTACGTACCCTTTTGGGATCAAGTCAAAAACGTAGTTCAGATCATAAGATCGCTTCATTGTTGCAATGTTTACTTCTTCCAATTTTCTTCTTTTGCATTTTTCTTTCTTTTTCCTCTTTTTTTTTGCCATTTTTCACATCTTTTTTTTTCTTTTCTCTTTTTCATCTTTTACTTTTATTCTTTTCTTTGACATTTCATCATCCAATTTTGATTTTTTTGTTGATTTTGAAAGAGGGGTATGAAAGAATAAAGTAATAAGGCTCAAAGGGATAGCAATGGATAAAATGTTTAGATAGCGAAATAGAATGCCTTCATCATTTCAATTTCAAAAATATGACAAATACAATTAGATACATGAAAGAAATCATACATAATATCTTTTGACCGCGTCAGAATTGATGGCCATTTCTACGCATTTTCTTTCATGTCTGTCAAATATAGTGCTCCATTGGACAACACTCGAGATACAACAAATGGCCCTTGCCAATTAGGAGCGAACTTCCCTTTTGCTTCTGCCCAATGAGGTAAGATACGCCTCAACACCAATTGTCCGACTTCAAATTTTCGTGGATGTACTTTCTTATTATATGTTCTGGCCATTCTTTGTTGATACAACTATCCATGACATATCGCTGCCAGTCTTTTCTTGTCAATTAAACTCAGTTCTTCTAACCGGGCTTTTAACCATTCATCATCATCAATCTTTGCCTCCGCAATGATTCTAAGGGAGGGTATTTCAACCTCCACAGGTATCACTGCCTCCATGCCATACATTAATGAATAAGGGGTTGCACCTATCGAAGTGCGAACAGTAGTGCGATATCCCAATAAAGCAAAGGGTAATTTCTCTTGTCATTGCCTCGATCCTTCCACCATTTTTCAAAGGATTTCCTTGATATTCTTATTTGTTGCTTCAACTGCTCCAGTCGCCTTGGGCCAATAGGGTGTGAAATTGCAATGCATAATTTTAAACCTTTGACATGTCTCCGCCATCAGATGACTGTTAAGGTTGGCTCCATTATCTGTAATAATCACCTTTGGAATTCCAAAATGACAAATAATGTTTGCATGTACAAAATCAACCACTGCCTTCTTGGTTGCAACTTTGAATGTGCTTGCCTCTACCATTTAGTAAAATAATCAATGGCAACCAGAATAAACCTGTGCCCATTAGATGCTGCTGGCTCTATTGGACCAATGACATCCATGCCCTAAGCAACAAAAGGCCATGGTGCCGACATCGTATGCAATTCATATGGCAGAGAATGAATCAAATCCCCATGTATCTAGCACTGATGACATTTTCGCACATATCTGATACAATCTCGTTCCATAGTGAGCCAGTAATATCCAGCCCTGAGTATTTTCTTCGCTAACATATACCCACTCATGTGGGGTCCACAGGCTCATGCGTGTACTTCAGTCATGATTGCACTAGCCTGTTTTGCATCTATACATCTTAACAAACCCAAATCTGGGGTCTTTTTGTACAAAACCCCTCCACTAAAGAAGAATCCACTCGCCAATTATCTTATGGCTCTTTTCTGATCCCCTGTAGCTTGTGCCGGATATACCCCCATTCTGAGATACTCTTTGATATTGTGGAACCATGGTTCGCCATCAAGTTCCTCTTCTACTGTATGACAATAAGCATTATGATTATGAACCTGGATTGTAATGGATCCACATAAGCCTTATCCGGGTGGCGTAACGTAGATTCTAGAGTGGCCACAACATCAACAACTTCATTGTGCATTCTTGGGATATGTTTAAATTCTATGGATTGAAACTGTTGACATAATTCATGTAGACACTGTTAGTACGATATGAGTTTCAAATCCCGTGTCTCTCATTCTCCTTGAATTTGATGTATCAAAAGATCCGAGTCACCCATGACCAAAATCTCTTGAACATCCATGTCTATCGCCATTCTTAATCCCAATATACACGCTTCATATTCGGCCATATTGTTAGTATAGAAAAAGCGAAGTTGAGCCGTAACAAGGTAATGTTGACCCGTCTCTGAAATAAGCACATCTCCAATTCCAACGCCTTTGTTATTAACAGCCCCATCAAAATATAACTTCCAACCCGGCTTTTCGTCTTGTTCCAATTCTTCAATATTCATTGCTTCCTCATCAGGGAAATATGTTTTCAATGGCTTATACTCGTCGTCGACTGGATTTTCTGCTAAGTGATCGGCAACTGCTTGTGCTTTCATCGTAGTGCGGGTTACATAAATAATATCGAATTTTGTGAGTAGAATTTGCCATTTAGCGAGCCTCCCTATGGGCATAGGCTTCTGAAAGATGTACTTTAGTGGGTCCAAACGAGATATGAATAAGTGGTATAAGCCTTTCTGTGCCACCCAGGTCAAAGCACAGCATGTTCTTTCCAACTGAGTATACTTCACCTCGTAAGATGTGAATTTCTTACTAAGATAGTAAATTGCTTGCTCCTTTTTTCCCGTTTCATCATGTTACCCCAGTACACAGCCGAAGGAATTATCCAATACTATCAAATAAAGGATCAAGGGCTCCCGGGTTCTGGAGGAACCAATACAAACGGATTGGCCAGATATTCCTTGATTTTATCAAATGTAGTTTGACATTCATTAGTCCATTTTACTGCAGCATCTTTCTTTAGTAATTTGAAAATAGGCTCAAAAGGTGGCGTAAGTTGTGCAATAAATCTGCTATTGTAATTCAGTCTGCCCAGTAAACTCATCACATCTTTCTTGCTCTTTGGCGGAGGCAACTCCTGAATAGCTTTGATCTTGGATGGGTCCAATTCAATACCACGCCGACTTACCACAAACCCCAATAATTTCCTTGATGGTACCCCAAAAACACATTTTGCTGGATTGAGTTTGAGATTGTATCTCCGAAGCCTCTGAAAAAACTTCCTCAGGTCTTTAACATGATCGTATTGCTTCCTGGACTTGATAATAACATCATCCACATAAACTTCAATTTCTCGATGTATCATGTCATGAAACATGGTAGTCATTGCCCTCATATACGTGGCTCCAACATTTTTCAATCCGAATGGCATTACTCTATAACAATATGTTCCCCAAGGCATAATAAATGCTATTTTTTTATGCATCTTCTTCGTCCATCAGGATCTGATGATAACCCACATAACAATCCACAAAAGACCCAATCTCATGTTTAGGACAATTGTCAATTAGTATGTGGATGTTTAGCAATGGGAAATTATCCTTCCGACTTGCTTTGTTGAGGTTTCGATAATCAACACACACTCTGGTTTTTCTGTCTTTCTTCGGAACAGGTACAACTTTAGCTAACCAGGTGGGATATTTGGTGACCCATATGACCTTTGCCTCAAATTGTTTATTGACTTCCTCTTTTATTTTCATGCTGATATCTGTCTTGAACTTTCTCAATTTTTGCTTGATGGGCAGGCATTCCGAATAAGTGGGCAACTTATGTACCACCAAATCAGTACTTAGTCCTGGCATGTTGTAAGGCCCCGTAAATTTTTTGTGCTTAAAACCTAGTAACCCGTGGTGTCATGGTCCGAATAATGTGTTAGGGATGTGTAGAATTCTTCACGGCTCACAAGCTCGCCGCGGTTCAGACCCTTGGTAGTGATCTAAGCTTTAAAAATCGAAAGAATGAAATTTTCCAAAAATTGTCAATTATGCGGTCAAGTATGCGGTCGTAGATCTGCTATGCGGACTGCATTCCTACTGTAGAGTGTAACAAAATATTTTCCAAAATTGGTGTTGAAAATGCGGTCCAATATGCAATCACATAACGAAAATGCGGACCGAAAACCATCGCATAATTTCTTAAGGATTTCTGAAGGTCAATTCTGCAGTGCATTATGCGACTGGAGAACAGCATTCTGGTCGCATATCGTAACAGAACATGTGATTTTTGGGAGCAATTTTGTGGTCCATTATGCGGACCACATGTTGATTATGTGATCGCAGATGCGACCACAGATTTGACTCGGCCCAGATTTTTATAAAATCTCAACCCGATCCTTTCTTTAATAAAACACCCCACAACTTCATTTCTTCATAGTTTCTTAGCAAAACAAGAGAGAGAGGAAAAAGAGATTCTTGAGAGAGAAACCTAACAATCTTCAAGGATCGTTTTCTAATCGCTTGTTCCGAAAAATTCTAGGGCAAGTGTCATCTTCCCCAATTTCTAAAGGTAAAAACCCTAACCATTTTTCTTTAATTTTCAGTTGTTAAAGGGAAAGGAAGATTTTCATGCATTAGCTTTTGAAAACAGAATTTAACACTTCATGCATGTTCTTTGAACTTGAAATTTAGTAAAAAGGAGTGGGTGGGAGTAAGAGTTTGCAAAAGCGGAGTTAGCAACATAAGATAACTAGGTGAACTTAAAGTAGAAGATTGAAGGAAGTAAATTCGACTCCAGGTATGTATGGCTAACTTTGATCCTTGTGAAATCGCCCTTATGTGTACAATTTTTTTGGTATGTGAAAGTTATGAGAATTGTTGTGTAAACCTTTGATTTAGTTGTGGGTATTGGATTGGTAACCATGTGTTGTGTGGTATGAGATGTGAACTGAGTGATAAAAAGGGAAATCACAATTGGTAAAGAAATTGAGGATAATAGTAATGATGGCATACTTGGTTCGTTGTGGAAAACTAATGAAACAACTAATTGTTAATGAACTGTTGAACATAATGGTATTAATACTCTCGAATATGGAAACATTGTAACCTTGGTGTGGTACCATCTTGAAAAGTATTTGGGAACATGAACCAATTTGTAATTCGCTTATTACCCTTGTTTGTGATCTCTGTGTGGTGCTCTTGTTTGTTGTATATTATTGTTGTGATTTGAAACTGTACGGTGGGATCAGGTTGCGCACCGTAACATGAAGTAATAAGGTGTGGGTTGGGGTGATAAGGGTGGCCGAGGTAATAAGGGTGGAAAGCGATCGATATCGCCATTGAAATTGATATGAATACAAATTTTGAAATCATTGATGTGGAATTGTGAAAAGAGACAACAGGAGAGTTTACAACCTATGGGGTACTGATTGCCCCTTTGTTTGACTTGATTGTGCTTTTCGTGTATGTTTGGTTGTTGCCTTCCTTGTTGATCTTTAATTGTACATGGGCTGAGGATTTCTTGAAACTAAGTAAGTGTGGGAAAGTGATTGGCTCACTTTGTTATTTCATGGTGTATCTGTTGGTTGTTCAATTATTGCGATTTATTTACTTATGGCTTGAGTTTACATGGGACAAAGCTTGTCCATACATACCAGTACAATTCCAGTGTATTGACATCCCTTTTGCCGGGGACGCTACATTCGTATTATGATTGTAGGTGGATCCGTAGCAGGTACTTCAACTCATCGGCAGTAGCACTTTTTCACCTTCCACTGGCCGTTTTGGTGAGCCCCTTTCCTCTCGGGGCCCTGCGTGGCTCATGCCACTCCTATTTTGATTTTTTATTTTGATTTTGTGTAAGGTATAGCCGGAGCCTTGTTACCGGCAAGTATTATATCATCCTTTTGTATCTTAGAGGCTTCGTAGATAGTAAATTGTGGGATTATGGTCTATGTAAATATATGCCGGGCGTTGTAATTTATAAACTTGTTAAGAAATTAAGCGTGTTGTTATGTTTGTAAAAGTGTGTTTTCAATTATGGTTGGTAAATTCTTCGGTTTATAAGTAATGAACAATACAGGGGTAACACGTGGGTTAGGAAAGGCACCCAGGTCCGCTTGACTGGGGCTACCCGGTTAGGCATCGGTCATGTCCCTCGATTTGAGGCATGACACATGTCGTCATATGACCATGCAAATATGTCTTTGTATTCATGTTGTAACTTTATCAAGTCCTCTCTGAGTGAGGATTCCAAATGAACACTAATCTTTGTTTCCCAAATATTTCCTCATCCCCCAAATTAATGGGACTCCGTCTCATTCAAGTTTGGTTTGGGTTTCTCCTCATAGCGGTTCAGATCTTTACTAATTTCTTCCAAAACTTCCTCGTCATCATTCTCCACTTCATTATTGTTTTCAATTTCTTGTATTACTATTTGATTATCAAGACTGGGCCGAGAATTCCTTATGCATGACACCACATTAAAATCAGCGTAAAATGGACTGTACAAGAAAAGAAAAGAAAATAAAATAAGGCTATCAGAATGGAGGAAGAAAGAAATTGCATTTCATTAAAATTTCAAAAGATAACAAGGTTTGACATGTCTGATTGGACGGAACATAGAATCTGTATTATAGATTAAAAATAAAACATCAAAGCTAACTACCACAACTCCCTTTTAGTCGGAAGAGGAGTAGCTTCCCAATTATTTAGCTTGATCTGGGATCCAACAAACTGGACGTCCATTTTACTTGTTCCCTCATCTTCCTCGACCATGTTCACATCTTCTAACAACTTCTCAAATCTTTCCAGCAGCTCATGTCTGGCCTTATATCTGTTAGGCTGGGCATGACCGTTGCCGGACGCCTTTTTGTACCAGGCTTGACGAATGAATGGGAGAGTTTAGGGATAGGCTTAGGGAGGGTCCAACCTTTCTTTTTCAGTTTTTGGGCTCTTTTTATGTCGGCAATGGTCGGCTTAAAGCCCATCCCAAAAGTGTCAATGATTCTTGGAAGAGATACTGGCTGTGTTATTCCTTGTAGTGCAGCTCCTAAACCTTTCCCAGGGAGAAACCCATTTTTCAACATCTCTGTAGCAACCATAACTGATGCGGAAGATATCTTGGGTAGCGGAATGCTTTCACCTTCAGATATTTTATCCACAAATATAGTGTCGACCACTTGGTATACCCAGGGACCTTTATCGCCCTCAACTTCTTCAAACAATGTGATGATATTGCAGGAATTATCTTCACCGTGAACCACTATTTCTTGACGATCCCATTCGAATTTCACCATTTGATGGAGTGAGGAAGGTACAGCCTTTGCCGCATGAATCCATGGCCGTCCTAGTAGGAGATTGTAGGATACGGTAACGTCCAAGACTTGAAATTCCTTAGTAAACTCTACTGGTTCCGATAGTAAGTTACAATATGATGTCTCCGATAGTATTTTTCCTGCCTCCGTCAAATCCTCTTACGCATATACTATTCTTATGGATTCTTTCATGATCAAGCTTAAGCTTGCCTAGAGTAGATAAAGGGCATATGTTGCCACTTGACCCATTATCAACCAACACGCGGGTCACTACCGATTCTTCACATTTTACCGTAAGATATAATGCCCTGGTGTGCTCTGTTCCCTCCATCTGCAGTTCATCATATGAAAATGTTATTCTGCTATCACTGCTGGCTTGTTCACAAATGGCTTGATTAGTATTTTCTCGCTTATGGCTTTCTCCTTTGTCTTGCTTCCGCTCGCCTTGATAATTATTACAGCCTGAGAGGGCTTTCTACAATCTCCCTTTGTATCAATTCTATCATGTGGGTCTTGTGGTGCACAAGCAGAGGGTTCTGTGTTATATTAGGAGCCTCGGGAGCCTGGACTTCAATTCTTCTAGAACCGATAAGCTCCTATATTGAAGTCTTCAGATGCCAGCATTTTTCAGTGTCATACCCTGGGGTTCCTGAACAGTATTCACAATTAACAGATTGGTTCCAGCTTCCTTGGTGGTGGATTAGGGATTTTGGGTTCTGTGGGGTTTAACATCCCGAGTTGTCTCAGTCTATGGAAAAGACTGGTGTTTAACTCACCCAAGGGAGTAAATGTTTTCTTCCTTTGTGTCCTGTCATCTTGACTCCATGAGTAGGGCGGAAACTTGTTCCACCTGGATTTTTATATGTTTTGGACGGTGGGTATGTGTTCTGAGTGTGGTAAATATTTTGAGGTGCTGGAGTTGCCATGGATTAGAGGGTGGTGGGTAAGTTTGAGCGTGATGTACAGAAAATTGTGGAATAGGAAGAGGGTAATAGTGTTGTGGTGGGCCATATGGTGTTGCTGGGTAGGGTTGATGTGGGCGAGGCTGATGGTAGTATGGATTGGGACTCCTGGACCAAGATCTCCCTTCTACGACTGCCACCTCTTCCTTCTTCTTTTTCCGAGAGCTCCACCTGTGCCTGTTTGGATCGCCTGGTTCGTAGCTTTATGGTTGAATAGCTCATAATTATGTTTGATCTTAGCCCTTCCTCAACCAATCTTCCCATTTTAACTACCTCGTTAAATGTTTTCCCAATGGCAGATACTAAATACCCATAGTACGTTGGTTCTAAAGCTTGCAGAAAATAGTCTACCATCTCTCCCTCCTTCATAGGTGGGTCTACCCGAGCAACTTTCTCCATCTTTGTCAGTGTCAGACTATCTGGAACAATTTCCAAATTATACTGGAAATGATTTGCAAATTCCTGAGCCAGGTCATACCAAATAAACCACATGGTATAGTCTTTCCTTGTATACCATTCGAGAGCTGAACCACTAAGACTTTGGCTAAAGTAAGCCATGAGCAACTCATCTTTCCCACCGGCTTCGCGCATCTTGCTGCAAAAGCCCCTTAAATGTGCTACCGGGTCACCGTGACCATCATATAGATCGAATTTTTGCAGCTTAAATCCTGTTGGCAGTTGCACTTCAGGGAATAGACATAAATCCTTGTAAGCTATGCTTACTTGACCACCCAAGCCCTATATGTTCTGGAATGATTGCTCGAGGCTTTTCATCTTTTTAGCCATCTCTTCATGCTCAGGATTTTTAGGTGGTTTCTCCTCTTCAGCCATGTCAATGAGAGGTGTATAGGAATCGTGATGTCGGAAAGTAGGTTCCGGGGGATAATAATGATTGTCTTGGACGTGGAATAATGGTTCGCTGGATGATTTGTGCAAGGTGGCTGGTGGTGGGGCCACATATATAAAAGCAACATGTGGTGGTGGTGGCGGAATTTGTTTAGGGATTGGAGGTGGTGCTTGTGATATGGTTGCATAGTAAGGTGGGTATGTGGGATAAGTGGAGGATGAGTTTACGGTGGGTGGGTCGTGTGCTTGGGCCTGGTGGAGGGATGTATGTGGGATTGGCCGGGTATGTGGGTAAAGGTTGTTCATTCGCCCAAGCCTGGTACATCTCGGCCGTTTGTTGTGAGCTTATACATCTCCTCTTTCATACTGTTTACGTCCACTACTCATCTTCCTGTACTGAATCCATGACTGTTTCTTCAATTTCCTAAGTAATTGCCTTTGTCATATTCTTGGAAAGAGTGTTGTAATGGTGGGTTGCCAGAATGCCAGTTACTAATCACCTATCTTTTACTCAACAACGACAAAACTTGTTAGTGGTTAGGCCATAACGGGTCAAAATTACAGATTAAGAACACAATTTTGCCTAGCAATATGCGTCATCCTAGCCTTGTTGTTTTTCTTGATTTGCCAATTCTTTTGTTTTCAGTTTTTCTTTTCCTTTATGTTCTCTTTTCCACTTTTCATTCCCTCTTTCTTGTCTTCTCTTGTTTTTTTTCATTGATTGGTCCTATATGCCTACCGCATAAGTATTTAAAGAAAGAGAATATTAAAGACAAATTTGGAGATTTTAAACTTCATTAATAACCAATCATTGATTACAAAGATAATACTATAATGATAATTGCGCTACAACCTTCTAATAATGCAGAAATAAAAATACAAACTCAAAATGCATACCCTAAGAATACATTAAAGATCCTAGTGCCCGCGGGACGTCGTTCGGTCTCGCCGCGGGCCTATATGCAAGTCCCCTTTGGAGTTTATCTAAATATCTCATTATTTGCTTTACAAATATCATTGCTAAGGCGACAAATGTGGTCTGGGTCATATCTTCGCATATATGGCATTTCCGAGTAATATAGTGAGCAATGTTGACAATTCTCTCTCTAATCATTCCTTTCTCTTGGAGTAACCTCCCTATTTGTTCGGCACTAGCATCCAGAGTCTGTTGGCTTTTCTCTTGAAGCTGTTGTAGTTCCATTTCTAACCGGGCCATGGCCATATAGCAGTGTGCCCTTTCCATGTCAAACTCTTTTACTTGTTTGCTACTCTTGATCTCGACAGTGGCAATCTTTTTCCTTAACCGAGCAACTTAAATATTATGTTCTTCTTTTAATTGATTGGATCATATGAGCCTTTTCTTCAGCATTTCTAGCCAATTGCTTCCGAACCCCGATCAATTCTTTTTCGGCTTTATCCAGGTCAAAACTATAATCGTTCACCTTTCGCCACAATTTATCAATTAGTTTTTCATCCCGGGCATGTCGAATAGGGGTTTCAGTTGTTGTTCTCATTTTCAGAATTTGAGCTTTTAATGCCTCATTTTCCTTAATCAGTTGTTTCTTTTCACCCTTATCCGCCGCTGTTTGTATGCTATTTTTGAACTTGAGGTCTTGAACTTGCTTTTCTAACATACTGATTTTGGCTCAGTATTCGTTCTCTTTAGCCAACCAATCCCACTGCTCTTTTGACAGTTCGGCAAATTCTTGGATGTGAGGTCTCTTCATTGGTCTTTCATGCTCATATTCTGTACCACGTGGAGTAACCAGGTGACACTTCACCTCTGGCTCGATCCCTTACACAAGTGTCCACCTTCAAACATTGACACTCATTCCATATTTGCCGGATTTTAACCTCAGGAAACTGCCTGTCGAGACTAATCTCTATCACCTGAACGCCGAGATCTCCATCTTTTGGCATTATTGGATATCTTCCGAGTTGCCATAACACTCGGTATAGTACGTAAGGTTGAATACTTTTGAGCCCCATTAGAAGAAAGTGCGATCCTTCTGTCGGCATATATATGATTTCATCAACGGGTAGCCACCCGAATGCCCATTCTATCTGACTAGCAGTAAGAGATTGGAAGTATGTGATCCAACCTTTAGGCCCCTCCAGTGTGATGACCCGGCCCGTCGTCACGAGAGTTACCACCCCGTTACCCCTTCATTTATGTGTTTCACGTTTCTATATATGTGTTAGAATCTATCGTGTGAGTTAGGAGTGATTCTGGTTGAAAATGAGGCATATAGCCTTTTGAAATGAAGCTTGTTTATGAAAAGTCAACCTGAAGTTGACTATGTGGTTAGAGGGCTCGGAATTGAATTTTGATGATTTGGTTAGTTCCGGGAGGTGATTTTTAACTTAGGGGAGCGATCAGAATTGAATTTGGAGGTTCTATGTAGAAATAGGCTTGAATTGGCTAAGTTGGAATTTTGGCGGAATCCGATCGATAGGTGAGATTTTGATCCGGGAGTCGGAATGGAATTCCGACAGTTGCAGTAGCTTTGTTAGATGATTTTGGATGTGTCTGCAAATTTTCAGGTCATTCGGACATCGTTTGGTCGGGTTTTTGATTGCATGTTGTTTTTGGAAGTTCTAGTTGAAACTTAGGTTTGAATTCGCCTTCATTTGATGTTTTATGTGTTTAAGGGTGTGTTTTTATGATTGGAACAAGTTCATATCGTGTTTTGGAGTAGGTTGGTGGTTTTCGTTGGAGTTCCGGAGGCCTCGGGGTGAATCCGGGGGTCCATACGGACCATTTTTGATTAGAGGAAACATGCAGAATTGCTGTCGTAACTGCAGAGCCAATTTGCTCTCTGCGATCGCATGAGGAACCATGCGATCGCGTAGAAGAATTTTGGGAGGCGATCAATTTGTTCTATGCAATCGCATGGCCTAGGCTATGATCGCATAGCAACAGGATGTGAAGCAGTGCGATCGCGAGGCCCAGGACGCGATCGCATAGAGACTTTTGAGAGGCAGCTATTTCTTATACTATGCGATCGCATAGTGATGATTACGATCACATAGAGTGTTGTGGAGCTTAGGGAAATTAATTCATCGTGATCGCATGCCAAGGGCTGCGATCACATGGGGTTAAATATCTGACAGAAGGGTTAAAAACCAGAACATTTCAGTCGCGAACACATAGTATATTTCCTCCATTTTTGAGTTCCTCGAGTGCCAAGTAGCGGAAATTGAAGGGGATTTCATCGGGAAAACATTGGAGGTAAGTTTTATGGTCTAAATACATGATTTTATCTTAGAATATTCATCTAATTCACTGAAAATGGAAGGATTAATGGGGGATTTTTGCTCTGGGTTATGGTAAATCATCGATTTGAATGGGAAAACGGAGTCCGATTTTGATAAACTTATATGTATGGACTCGTGTTGAGATGAGGATTTTGAAGATGTAACTTTTGTAATTTTTCAAGAAGCGTACCGAAAGTCGGGTTTTGGCAACTTTGTGATTTTTGGTGTAATTCGAGTTGTTTCGATTGGGTAATGCCCATTTAGCCTATTTTGATGCATTTCTATTGATTTTGATCAGATTCTATACCCGTGGAGGCCGATTCTCGTGGCAAGGGCATTGCGGACTAGTCTTCGAGCCGAGTCGAGGTGAGTAATGGGTGTGGGTGATGACCGGCGGGTTCAAAACCCCGGTATATCACTTTGTGATGCTGTATTGAGGCGAGACACGTACTCTCCTATGAGTGCGGGGTCGAATGTGATTGGGGACTATGGCTTAGTCTGACCTGTTAATACTATACTATGTTGTTTGCTATTATTGAGCCGGTGAACCTCCTACTTGGATGGTTGTGGATATCTTTGGGCTATGAGCCAGTTATTGGGATCCTGCAAGGATCGTTGTTATTGTTTCTATGATATTGACATGCTATTTTGATACGAGTCCTGAGCTATTACTATCTAAAATGGTTTTCCAAACTCTGAAATTTCTGAAACACCATTTTCTACTGAAAATGATAAAAATAGTTTTCAAATACTATTTATGAGCATGTGAGGCTGCATTGCATTATAGCTGACTGGTAGTGGATCAGGCTGCGCGCCGCAGCGTATCATGATATTGTGCTTGGGCTGTAGGAGCCCTTCCGGAGTCTAAACCCCCATAGTGAGCACGGGTACCCAAATGGATCGGGCTACGCGCCGTAGCGGTCATATTCATGCATTGCATTGCATTTAGCTATACCTGTTATTCTGATAGCTGATATTGCTGGATCTGATATTGCTGGTTCTGATATTGTTCATGTTGATAACTGATACGAGATATTGTGTATAGCTTTACTTAGTGTTGTATTGGGTTTTCTTACCTTTGCCATCCTACCCTTGCTTATTACCACTGATACGAAAGTACTCACACTACTCCCTGCACCTTGTGTGCAGATCTAGGTACATTACAGTATAGTTGAATCTATAGCTGCTCGGGAGTTGCATTTGGACAGTCGAGGTAGCTGCCAGCGTCCGCAGGACCTGACTCTCCAATTTATCCTTATTTTGTTTAGTCTATTCTACACTTGTGCATAGTTGTATACACTATCACGACTTATAAATTCTGGTAGAGGTTTATGACTTATAAATCCTGATTCGGTGGGAGGTTTATACTGGTTTTGGGATGTCTAATCCCGATGTGTTGGATATTATTTCATTATACTATCATTGTTTATGCTTAAAAAGGGTAAAGTGTGAGCTGATAGCTCTGTGTTATCGTTGGTTGGTCGGGCTGGCCTAGAAATGTGCTGGGCGCCATCACGACCGGGTTTTGGGGTCGTGACAAGTTGGTATCAGAGCCTAGGTTACTAGGCCTTATGAGTCTTGAGCCGGTTGGTAGAGTCTCGTGGATCGATACGGGGACGCTTGTATTTATCCTCGGGAGGCTACAAACCTTTAGGAAACACTTCACATTTCTTGAACTCTGTCGTGCGATCTTGTTGTTCTGAGAACTGAACTTCTGTATTCTATTCTCTCGCAGATGGCGAGAACTTGAGCTTTAGGACGAGGTGGACGACCACCATTGCCACCTACTAAAGGCCGTGGGTACGGCCGTGGTCGTGGTAGAGGTAGGGCAGCCGAGGCAGTGCCAGTTGACCCACCCGTTGTCCCTATTCAGGATAAGCCCCCAGTGGTTGATGCTCCAGCAGCACCCGCTCAAGCACCGACGGTGTCTATTGTCATTCCTGTCCTTCAGGAGACTTTGGCCCTAATATTGTCAGTATGTTCTGGATTGGCTCAGGTAGTATCAGCTACCGCTATAGCAGTGACATCCCAGACCGGGGGTGGTCACCAGACCCCCGCAGCTCGCACACCAGAGCAGGTGGTACAGGGACTTCAGACGCCAGAGGCAGTCCCAGCTCAGACAGTTACACAGGATGTTCCAGCTGCACCAGCTCCAGAGCATGTGGTTCAGGTTACGCCCGACGACGAGTAGCGTCGTCTAAAGAGATTTGGTAGACTCCGGCCACCTCATTTCAGTGGTACTGAGGGCGAGGATACACAAGGTTTCTTAGATAAATGCCAGAGGATGTTACGTACAGTTGGGATTCTTGAGTAAAGTGTTGTTTCATTTACTACCTTCCAGTTTACTGGTCCAGCTTTCGATTGGTGGGAGGAGTTTGAGAGGCGTAGGCCTGCGGGAGCAGCACCTCTTACCTGGCAGCAGTTTTCTACTCTCTTTTTAGAGAACTATGTGCCTCAGTCCTGTCGAGATGAGCTACGTCGCCGGTTTGAGTGGTTAGTGTAGGGTGATATGACAGTGACTCAGTATGAGTCGAGGTATACTCAGTTGGCTAGGCATGCTACTTTGATGATCCCGACAGATCAGGAGGTTCATTGATGGCCTCAACTATTCTATTTGTATCTTGATGACCAGAGAGAGAGTATTGGCAGCATCTTTTGAGCAGGTTGTTGATATGGCACACTCTATTGAGGTGGATCATCGCTGTGAGCGAGAGGAGAGGGAGGCCAAGAGGCCTCGAGGTTCTATCAGCTTTAGTGGTACTCCATCCAAGGGGCAGTCTCATCAGGGTAGAGGTCATTCATCTAGACCTTCTCAGTTAGGCGCCCTGAGCAAAGCGAAGCTTCTTCCTCTGGTCGTGGTCGCCAGGGATTCCAGCAGGGCCAGTCTTCACTTAGTGCCCTCCCAGCTCAGAGTGCAGCACCTACTACTTCTTCGGCCTAGGGTTCGTCTACGGCGAAGGGTTCCCTTCAGTCCCCTTCTCCAGCACCAGGTAGCTATTTTGAGTGTGGCGAGTTTGGCCACATGAGGAGGCAGTGCCCTCGACTTCGTAGGGATAGGTCTCAGCAGAGGGATCAGCCCTCCTCTTCAGCACCATCTCAGGCTAGTAGAGGTGGAGGTCAGTCTTCTAGAGGTCGCCCTAGAGGTGAGGAGCGATCTAGTGGCGGCCAGGCACAATTCTATGCACTCCCTGACAGGCGTGATGAAGTTGCCTCCGATGCAGTGATTACAGGTATCATTTCTGTCTGTCACAGAGATGCTATGTTTTATTTGATCCCGGGTCCACATATTCGTACGTGTCTTCTTATTTTGCACATCATTTGGGTGCGACCCGTGGTAGTCTTGATTTTCCTGTTCATGTATCCACCCCAGTGGGTGATACGATTATTGTGGATCATGTCTATAGATCCTATGTTATTTCTATTGGGGGTCTGGAGACCCAGGTGGATCTGTTATTTTAAGGGATGGTGGACTTCGATGTGATATTGGGCATGGACTGGCTGTCTCCGTGCCATGCCATATTGGACTGTCATGCCAAGATAGTTACATTGGCTATTCCTGGTATTCCTCAGATTGAGTGGTAGGGTTCGACTGATTACGTCCCTAGCCGTGTTATTTCATTCTTAAAGGCTCATAGAATGGTTGAAAAAGGGTGTTTGTCGTATTTGGCATTGTGAGGGATGTGGGTGCTGAAACTCCTAGTATTGATTATGTGCCTGTTGTGAGGGACTTTCGAGATGTGTTCCCCTCAGACCTATCGGGTATGCCACCGGACAGGGACATCGATTTTGGTATTGACTTGGTGCCGGGAACTCAGCCCATTTCTATTCCTCCTTATCGGATGGCACCAATTGAGTTGAAGGAATTGAAAGAACAGCTTCAGGAGATTTTGGATAAGGGATTCATTCGCCCTAGTGTGTCCCCGTGGGGTGCACCAATGTTATTAAGAAGAAAGATGGTTCCATGCGGATTTGTATTGATTATATACAGTAGAACAAGGTAACAATGAAGAACAAGTATCCTCTACCGCGCATTGATGATTTATTTGATCGGCTCCAGGGAGCGAGGGTGTACTCAGAGATTGATCTTCGTTCAAGCTATCATCAGCTGAAGATTAGAGATTCTGATATTATGAAGACTGCATTCAGGACGAGATATGGGCACTATGAGTTCCTTGTGATGTCTTTTGGCCTGACCAACGCCCCAACAACGTTCATGCATCCGATGAATAGTGTGTTCAGGCCATATTTGGATTTATTCATGATCGTGTTCATTGATGATATTCTAGTTTACTCCCGTAGCCAAGAGGAGCACGCTCAACATTTGAGCATTATGCTGCAGAGGTTGAGAGAGGAGAAGTTGTATGCTAAATTCTCCAAGTGCGAGTTTTGGCTCGAGTCAGTAGCATTTCTGGGTCATGTGGTGTCTTGCAATGGTATTCAGGTTGACCCGAAAAAGATAGAGGCAGTGTAGAGTTGGCCTAGACCGTCCTCAGCTATGGAGATCAGGAGTTTCCTTGGTTTGGCGGGGTATTATCGTTGGTTTGTTCAGGGATTTTCATCCATTGCTTCTTCTTTGACCAGGTTGATGCAAAAGGGTACACTATTCGTGTGGTCGGATGAGTGTGAGGAGAGCTTTCAGAATCTCAAGACAGCTTTGACCACAGCTCCAGTATTAGTGTTCCATCAGCTTCAGGTTCATATACTGTATATTGTGATGCCTCGAGAGTGGGGATAGGTTGTGTGTTAATGCATGAGGGTAGATTGATTGCTAATGCTTCTCGGCAGTTGAAGCCTCATAAGAAGAACTACCATGTTCATGATTTGGAGTTAGCTGCCATAGTTCATGACTTGAAGATTTGGAGGCACTATTTGTATGGCGTGTCCTATGAGGTGTATACCGATCATCGTAGTCTCCAGCATTTGTTCAAACAGAGGGATCTTAATTTGAGATAGTGGAGATGGCTTGAGTTGCTCAAGGATTATGACATTACTATTCTATATCATCCGGGGAAGGCCAATGTGGTGGCCAATGCTTAGAGCCGAAAGGCGGTCAGTATGGGCAGCTTGGCGTATATTCCAGTTGGAGAGATATCATTTGCTTATGATGTTCAGGCGTTAGCCAATCGGTTAGTGAGGTTAGACATTTCAGAGCCCAGCAGGGTGTTGGCTTGTGTTGTTTCTCGGTCTTCTTTGTATGATCGTATTCGTGAGCGCCGGTATGATGATCCATACTTGCTTGTCCTTAAGGATAGAGTTCGGCATGATGATTCCAGAGATGTCCCTATTGATAGTGATGGTGTATTGAGGATGTAGGGCCGGATATGCATGCCTAATGTTGATGGCCTTCGTGAGTTGATATTAGAGGAGGCCCATAGCTCGCGGTATTCTATCCATCCACGTGCCGCAAATATGTACTAGGACTTGAAACAGTATTATTGGTGGAGGAAGATGAAGATGGACATTGTGAGGACCTGAAACAGCATTATTGGTGGAGGAAGATGAAGATGGACATTGTGAGACATGTAGCACGGTGCCTCAGCTGTCAGCAGGTCAAGTACGAGCATCAGAGGCCGGTGGCGTGTTTCAGCATATTGATATTCCTAAGTGGAAGTGGGAAAAGATCATTATGGACTTTGTTACTAGACTCCCTCGGACAGCGAGGAAGTTTGATTCAGTTTGGGTGATTGTGGATAGGCTGACCAAGTCAGCTCACTTCATTCCTGTGTGTACTACGTACTCCTCGGAGCGGTTAGCTGAGATATTTATACGGTAGATTGTGAGATTGCATGGAGTCCTAGTTTCTATCATATCAGACAGAGATACTCAGTTTACTTCGCAATTCTGGAGGACATTTCAGCGTGAGTTGGGCTCCCAGGTTGAGTTGAGTACTGCATTTCATCCTCAGACGGACGGATAGTCCGAGCGTACTATTCAGATCTTAGAGGATATCTTGCGAGCTTGTGTTATTGATTTCGGTGGTTCATGGGCTGATTATTTGCCTCTCGTAGAGTTTGCCTACAATAACAGCTACCAATCTAGTATCCAGATGGTGCCTTATGAGGCTTTATACGGGAGACGGTGTAGATCTCCAATTGGTTGGTTTGAGCCTGGTGAGGCAAGGTTGTTGGGGACAAAGTTAGTTCAGGATGCTTTGGACAAGGTGAAGGTGATTTAGGAGAGACTTCGCACAGGTCAGTCGCGCCAGAAGAGTTGTGCGGACCAGAAGGTTCGGGATGTGTCTTATTCTGTGGGTGAGAAGGTCTTACTAAAGGTTTCGCCTATGAAAGGTGTCATGAGATTTGGGAAGAAAGGAAAGCCCAATCCGAGATTCATTGGCCCATTTGAGATCCTTATGAGGATTGGAGAGGTAGCCTATATGCTTGCTGTGCCACCCAGTCTATCGGGAGTTCATCCAGTGTTTCACGTATCTATGCTCCGAAAATATGTTGGCGACCCATCGCATGTTTTGGATTTTATTACCTATTCAGCTTGATGATGACTTGACCTATGATGTGGAGCCTATAGCTATATTGGGTCGTCAGGTGAAGAGATTGAGATCTAAGGACATTGCATCAGTAAAGGTTCAGTGGACAGGTCAACTCGTGGAGGAGGCCAATTGGGAGATCGAGCGGGAGATGCAGAGCAGATATCCTCACTTATTTGAGTCTCCAGGTATGTTTCTTGACCCGCTCGAGGAAGATCGTTTACTTAAGTGGGGGAGAATGTGACGCCCCGATCCGTCGTCACGAGAGTTATCACCCCGTTACCCCTTCATTTATGTATTTCACGTTTCTATATATGTGTTAGAATCTATCGGGTGAGTTAGGAATGATTCTGGTTGAAAATGAGGCATATAGCCTTTTGAAATGAAGCTTGTTTATGAAAAGGTCAACATGGAGTTGACTATGTGGTTAGAGGGATCAGAATCGAATTCTGATGATTTGGTTAGTTGCGGGAGGTGATTTGTGACTTAGGGGAGCGATCGGAATTGAATTTAGAGGTCCGATGTAGAAATAGGCTTGAATTGGCTAAGTTGGAATTTTGGCGGAATCCGATCGATAGCTAAGATTTTGATCCAGGTGTCAGAATGGAATTTCGACAGTTGCAATAGCTTCGTTAGGTGATTTTGGATGTGTCTGCAAATTTTCAGGTCATTCGGACATCGTTTGGTCGGGTTTTTGATTGGTTGTTGTTTTCGGAAGTTCTAGTTGAAACTTAGGCTTGAATTCGCCTTGATTTGATGTTTTCCATGTTCAAGGGTGTGTTTTTATGATTGGAACAAGTTTGTATCATGTTTTAGAGTAGGTTGGTGGTTTTCGTTGGGGTCTCGGGGGCCTCGGGGTCAATCCAGGGGTCCAAACAGACCATTTTTGATTAGAGGAAACAGGCAGAATTGCTGTCAGAACTGCAGAGCCAATTTGCTCTCTGCAATCGCATGAGGAGCCATGCGATCGTGTAGAAGGATTTTCGGAGGCGATCAATTTGTTCTCTGCGATCGCATGGCCTAGGCTGCGATCGCATATCAACGGGATGTGAAGCAGTGCGGTCGCGAGGCCCAGGACGCGATCGCATAGAGACTTTTGAGAGGCAGCTATTTCTTATACTATGCGATCACATAGTGATGATTGTGATTACATAGAGTGTTGTGGACCTCAAAGAAATTAATTCATCGCGATCGCATTCCAAGGGCTGCGATTGCATAGGGTTGAATATCTGACAGAAGGGTTAAAAACCAGAACATTTCAGTCGCGAAAACATAGTATATTTCCTCCATTTTTGAGTTCCTTGAGAGCCAAGTAGCGGAAACTGAAGGGGATTTCATCGGGAAAACATTGGAGGTAAGTTTTATGGTCTAAATACATGATTTTGTCTTAGAATCTTCATCTAATTCACTGAAAATGGAAGGATTAATCGGGGATTTTTGCTCTAAGCCTGGATTATGGTAAATCATCATTTTGAATGGGCAAATGGAGTCCGATTTTGATAAACTTTATATGTATGGACTCGTGTTGAGATGAGGATTCCGAAAATGTAACATTTGTAATTTTTCGAGAAGTGTACCGAAAGTCAGGTTTTGGCAACTTTGTGGTTTTTGGTGTAATTCGAGTTGTTTCGATTGGGTAATGTCCCTTTAGCCAATTTTGATGCATTTCTATTGACTTTTGATCAGATTCTATACCCGTGGAGGCCGATTCTCGTGGCAAGGGCATTGCAGACTAGTCTTCAAGCCGAGTCAAGGTGAGTAATGGGTGTAGGTGGTGACCAGCGGGTTCAAAACCCTGGTATATCACTATGTGATGTTGTATTGAGGCGAGACACGTACTCTCCTGCGAGTGCAGGGTCGAATCTGATTGGGGACTATGGCTTAGTCCGACCTGTTGATACTATACTATGTTGTTGGCTGTTATTGAGCCGCTGAACCTCCTACTTGGATGGTTGTGGATATCTTTGGGCTATGAGCCAGTTATTGGGATCTCGCGAGGATCGTTGTTATTGTTTCTATGATATTGACATGCTATTTTTATACCAATCCTGAGCTATTACTGTCTAAAATGGTTTTCCAAACTCTGGAATTTCTGAAACACTGTTATCTACTGAAAATGATAAAAAGAGTTTTCAAATACTATTTCTGAGCCTGTGAGGTTGCATTGCATTATAGCTGACTGGTAGTGGATCGGGCTGCGCCGCAGCGTATCATGATATTGTGCTTGGGCTGTAGGAGCCCCTTCGGAGTCTGAACCCCCACAGTGAGCACGGGTACCCAAATAGACCGGGCTACACGCCGTAGCGGTCATATTCATGCATTGCATTGCATTTAGCTATACCTGTTATTCTGATAGCTGATATTGCTGGTTCTGATATTGTTCATGTTTTTAACTGATACGGGATATTGTGTATAGATTTACTTAGTGTTGTATTGGGTTTTCTTACCTTCGCTGTCTTACCCTTGCTTATTACCACTGAGTTGGAAGTACTCACACTACTCCCTGCACCTTGTGTGCAGATCCAGGTACACCACAACAGAGTTGAATCTATAGCTGCTCAGGAGTTGCATTTGGACAGTCGAGGTAGTATCCAGCGTCCGCAGGACCTGACTCTCTAGTTTATCCTTATTTTGTTTAGTCTATTCCATACTTGTGCATAGTTGTATACATTATCACAGCTTATAAATTCAAGTAGAGGCTCATGACTCCTGATTCGGTGGGAGGTTTATACTGGTTTTGGGATGTCTAATCCCGATGTGTTGGATGTTATTTCATTATACTATCATTGTTTATGCTTAAAAAGGGTAAAGTGTGAGTTGATAGCTCTATGTTGTAGTTGGTTGGTAGGGCTGGCCTAGCAATGTGCTGGGCGCCATCACGGCCGGGTTTTGAAGTCGTGACATCCGGCAACTTGACCCCTTTTATCCTTGTGTAGAATTCTTCTATGCAAGTCTTTTCTGATGATCCATAACTCAGAAATTGAGGGCGATGGCATAAGTGCTCGATCATCTATATCTGTAATAGCAAGTTGCATCCCTCGAAGAAATCTTCTCCAGCTTTACAAGGTATGAGGGCACGAAAGATATCGACCACTATCATAGGTGCCAAAGTACTATTATCCTGTGTGAGAAGGGTACTGACAATCCCGGCAATTTTGATGTCGATGTTCCCGTCTTTCCTTGGAAATATTATCAAACCCCAAAAGGCCACGATAAAAGCAAAACACCTATGTTCCTCCCATTTAGCCCGATTTGCTTTACTGCAGAGTTTGTTTGTCGGGTTGTTAAATCCTCTAATGTGACCATATCTATGGTATATGAAATTCATAGTGCAAAACCCGTGGACCAAATCCTCATTGTGAACGCTTCGGGCTATTTTCAAGGAATCCAGGAATCTATGAGCAGTGATGGCTCTTAGAGCAACCAGATATTTATCTTTCAGAGGGACCTCATTTTTACCGATGTAATTAGAAATCTTTTCTAGTGTCAGAGTGAGCTCGAAGTCCGAAAAATGGAGCACATTGTGTGCGGGATCCCAGCAGGTGACCAAGGCTCGAATAATGTCTCCCCGAGGTATAATATCAAGCAACCCGATAAGACCTTTCAAATATTTCTGGACCTCGTCTTGTCCGTCCTGACCCAAGTCATTCCACTATAGGCGTAACTCCAAAGGGATTTTATTCATTAATGTAAAATGTTCATTTTGCATTGTGCTTATCCTGCACATTTATTTAAAGGTGATTTAATCACATATCTTTTGACCCAAAAAAATAGAATATATATTTTTTAAAAGCAAAATTTTCATTTAAAAGAAAAGGTCCCTATTTGCAAATACGGTCTTTCAGCATTTTCTCTGAAGATTTTAAGGCTGTATTTATTATTTAGGGAAAGTGACTCAAAAGTGGCCTTTTTTGCGCAAACAGCCTTCCGGCGTCCTTTTGGGACATTTGGCTATTTTCAAAAATAGCATCACTTTGATTTATTAACATTTTTGGTTGTTTTTGTAAAAGGGGGTAGTTGGACTCGTCAAGGGTTGCCTACGTATCTCACCTAGTGGTGAGAATCAAACCTGCGCAGTTCGGTGATGTGCCGGAGAGATTCGGCACATTTACATACTAATTGCTCTTATATTAGCTTGTTTCATTGCAAAATATAGTCCATACTTATGTGATTTTGTGGTTTTACAGATAAAGAGGAAGAAAAGACCAAGGACACAAAAATGGACGCAAAAAGATAAGAAAGAGAGCAAGTTGTGCATAAGAGCCAATCTGCGGACCAATATGCGGCCGCATACTGCATGTGCGGACCGCAAAAAAGCAACCAAATCGCAGAACTAAATAGTGAATGGAGTTGAAATGCACGGCAAGAATGCAATGTCTTTTGCGATCGCACATTCAATATGCGGTCCGCACTTCTGCTACATAATGAACACAGAGGAAACCTAAGAGGCAAGTTTGCGGTGCTTTCTGCGGTCGCACAATCAACATGCGGACCGCAGAATGGTGACGGGATCAACACATGAATAGCTAGGGTTCCTATCCGCGACGCCACCTCTCAAAATTGCGGACCGCAGACCTGTTATGCGACAGATCTGCGGTCGCATACGTGACCTGGAAGGGCAAACATGTCCGTTTTTTGTCGGATCTTGGTGCCTCTATAAATGGCTTTTTAGAATTTTGTGTAAGGGCATCTTGTGCGGACTTTATACTACACTCCAAGACTTTATTACTTCATCTTTTTGGAAGCTTTTGGTTGAAGAATCTTTTACTTTGTAAGCATTTATGACATTTATTACACCTTGTATTTTACATTTTAGCATGTGTGGCTAAGCCTAAATACTAAGGTTGTGAACCCTAAATGGGTGTTTAACATTGAATATATGCATAATGGTTGGTTGATATTTCTTCACTTCTTATTCTTCATTTATTATTGGTGGTTGCAAACACTAATTAAAGCCATTAAAGCCTATCTTACTTGGATAAGTGGGTTTTATTTGGCACTTATTGATTGTTATACATTGTGACTCTTAGACTTTTGGGAAAAAGCAAGAGAGGAAATACTATTCAAGTATTGGGAAATATTGGGTAGTTGCAAAGAAATCAATTGCATATCAATAATCAACCATTAGAAATATATCATATTAACACCGATGGCATTACACTACATTTATGGGGACACAACCTTGGTTTAATCAATTCTATAGATTATTACATTAAGCATTTTCACTAGTTAAATATTCTAGATCAACCTTCATTCATACCAACACTCTTATACCATTTCTATGTTACTTCGAACGGAATAGATTCAAGATTTGAGTCGGGTAACAGACTAATTCAAGTGATAATTTCACACCTATTCCCTGTGGGATTCGACCCCAACCTAGTTGGGTTACTATATTTGACACCGACCGCCTTACACTAATTGTAAAAGTGTAATTTGAGCGTATCAAATTTTGGCGCCGTTGCCGGGGAATACGGTCTTGAAATTACTCATTAGTGTGTACTTTACTTGATATCTAATTCTATTCCATTACACTTTGCTTGTTTTGTTTGGTGTGATAGGTTACAATGTCTCTGATTACGAGGACGAAGGGGAAGAGAATCCTTTTGCGGATATCGATGAATATATCAATGACACAAATGCAATTGTACCCCCTGCTATTGGTGCCTCAACATTTAAGGTGGATCATGGTCTAATCCTCATGCTCAAAGCGGAAGGGTTTTTCAAGAATTCCACCGATGACGACCCAACTCAACACTTGAGAAATTTTATGGGAGTGTGTGCTATGCACAAACAAACCAATGTCTCAGAAGATGCCTTAAGGTTGAGAGTTTTCAAGTACTCCTTGGGCGGTGAGGCTAGAAAGTGGCTACAAAACTTGCCACCAAACTCAATCCGATCATGGCCTGAACTTGTCCGGACATTCCTAGCAAAATGGTTCCCACAAAGCAAGAAATCCGAGCTTAGAGATAAAATCTTTTTCTTTAAGCAACAACAAGGGGAGCACTTACATGAGGCATGAGATCGCTTTAAACTATATTTGGTGAGGTCGCCAAATCATGGATTCCCTGACTCAATTTTGCTTGAGAAGTTTTACATGGGTCTTGATCCCATAAACCAAGCCATTGCAAAGAATGCGGCGGATGGATCTTTTATGGATAAGTCTTTTGCGAGAGTAACTCAAATCCTCGACAAGATGGCCAAACATAATCAAGCATGGCATTCCGAGGATGCATCCGGTGGAATAGCTTATGGGTCTCCTTCTTTGACAAATTTGATCAAGGAAAACTAAGAGAGAGACCAAATCATTGCTTGGTTGGCCACTAATGTCAATGTGTTGACCAAGATGTTTACAGAAAATCAAACAAAGAAACTCAACATTGTCGAGGACATGCCGTCCAATTCGAATGAAGATTTTGAAGAGGCGAATTATATCAACAACCCCCAAGGAGGAGGGTATCAGAGGCAATACTATCAAGGTCAAGGAGCACAAAACCAGTGGAGGCCAAACCCGCAAGGGCAAGGAAACCAACATTGGAGGTATGACCAAGGTAGTTCACAACAAAGAAATTGGGGCAACAACAACAACAATTTTTCTAACCGGAGTGAAAATCTTTATGTTCCTCCAAAAGGACAACATTCGAACCAAGGGTCCTCAAGTGATTCAAAATTGGAAGCTATGCTAGAGAGAGTGCTACAAAATCAAGAAAAGTCTGATGCTTCATTGAGGAACATGACCGAGGTCTTTGGCTCTCATACCACTTCCATCCAAAAGTTGGAAATGCAAATGAGAGATCTTTCCAAGGAACAAAACCCCAAGCAAAAGGGAACACTACCTAGTGATACGATTGCAAACCCAAGAGGTAGTGGAAGTGGTCCAACCTCTCATGTCATGGCAATCACCACTAGGAGTGGAAAAGTGCTACCTGGAGAGAATGAACACATAGTTGAAGATGTGGAGACCAAACAAACGGTTGAGGGTGAAGAACAAGAGGTCATTGAAGTTGAAAAGCAAAAAGTTGTTGTGGTTGATAAACCAAAAGTTGTTGAAATTGAAAGAATTCCGGAAAAGGCTAGAGCACAACAAGAAGATCGAAAAGAGGAAAAGGAAAAGGGGAACGAGTCATCACAACCTCTTCCACCTATTCCTAGACCTCCTCCTCCTTTCCCTCAAAGGCTAGCAAGGAAGATTGATGATAGCAAGCTTGAAAAGTTCTACGATATTCTCAAACAATTGACGGTGAACATACCTTTTGTAGAAGCTTTTCAAGAAATGCCAAGGTTCGCTAAGTACTTGAAAGATTTGATCACTAAAAAGAAGACCTCAAAGCATGAGGTGGTAAGTATGACTCACAGGGTAAGCTCTATCATTGCTACAACCTCGGTTCAAAAGAAGGAGGATCCGGGAGCCTTTACTATACCTTGTACTATTGGGGCACGTGAATTTGCAAGAGCCTTATGTGACAATGGAGCTAGCATCAACTTAATGCCACTATCCATCTATAAGCAAGCGGTATTGGGTATGCCTAGACCAACAAGTATGAGATTGCAAATGGCCGATCGTTCCATCAAGCGACCGGTGGGAATTGTGGATGATGTACTAGTGAAAGTGGGGAAGTTCCATTTACCCGCGGACTTTGTGATTCTTGATTGTGCTGTGGATAAAGAGATCCCTATCATTTTGGGAAGACCATTCTTGGCTATGGTTTAGCACTCATGAATTCTGAGAGAAATGAGATAAAGTTCCGGGTGAATGATGAAGAGGTCACTTTTCAAGCTAGCAGGGGCATGAAGCTACCCCACGAATATGAGAGCATCTCAATGATAGAAGTGGTTGATGAGGTAGAAGATGCCGTGGAATTGAAAATGGAAGAACAATGCCTTGGTGAGGCATTAGCGGCAATCCTAGTAAATTTTGATGGGGAAAACATGGATGGGTACATAGAATCGGTAAATGCATTGGAGGGTCTTGGATCCTATACGTACACGCCGGCAAAGCTCTCTCTTGACTTAGAGAATAGAGCTACTCCCCCCACCAAGCCATCAATCATTGAGCCACCACAACTAGAGCTCAAACCACTCCCTTCGCATTTGAGGTATAAATTTCTTGGCTCTAATGATACTTTACCCGTAATTGTGTCTTCTTTGTTGAATGATGTGCAGGTAGAGCAATTATTAGAAGTCCTAAGGAAGCACAGGCAAGCAATTGGGTGGACAATTGCCGACATCCGTGGCATTCCCGCGGGTATTTGTGAACACAAAATCCAATTGGAGAATGACACCAAGCCAAGTGTGGAGCATCAAAGGCAACTAAATCCTTCAATGAAAGAGGTGGTGAAAAAGGAAATTATCAAGTGGTTAGACGCCGGAGTTGTCTACCCAATCGCCGATAGTTCTTGGGTGAGCCCAGTACAATGTGTGCCAAAGAAGGGGGGCATAACCGTGATTGAAAATGAAAAAAATGAGCTCATCCCTACTAGAACGGTGACCGGATGGAGAGTGTGCATGGATTATCGAAAACTCAACAATGCAACTTGCAAGGATCATTTCCCTATGCCTTTTATTGATCAAATGCTTGATCGGCTAGCGGGAAGAGCCTTCTATTGCTTTCTTGACGGATACTCCGGCTACAACCAAATCAACATTGCTTTGGAAGATCAAGAGAAAACAACTTTCACTTGTCCTTATGGGACATTTGCTTTTAGCCGGATTTGGGTTGTGTAATGCTCCGACGACCTTTCAAAGATGCATGATGTCGATATTTTCCGATATGGTGGAAGATTTTCTAGAGGTTTTCATGGATGACTTCTCTGTTGTTGGTGATTCCTTTGAGCATTGTCTTGCAAATCTTAGACAAGTGCTCAAGAGATGCGAAGAAATGAATCTTGTGCTAAATTGGGAAAAATGCCACTTCATGGTGGATGAAGGTATTGTGTTGGGGCACAAGATTTCTAAACATGGCATTGAAGTTGATCGGGCAAAGATCGAAATCATTTCTAAACTTCCTCCACCAAATTCAGTGAAAGGTGTTCGAAGCTTTCTGGGCCATGCCGGATTCTATCGGAGATTCATAAAGGATTTTTCCAAAATTGCACACCCAATGTGCAAGCTTCTTGAAAAGGATGCAAAATTCATGTTTGATGACAAGTGCCTCAAAGCGTTTGAGGAATTAAAGTTGAGGCTTACCACGGCACCCATTATTGTCACTCCCGATTGGACTCTTCCTTTTGAACTCATGTGTGACGCCAGTGGTGTAGCTATTGGAGCAATGCTAGGTCAACGCCACAACAAGATACTTCATCCGGTCTATTATGCAAGTAAAACTCTCAATGGGGCACAAATGAATTACACTGTCACCGTGAGCAAGAACTTCTTGCCATTGTGTATGCTTTTGAAATATTCCGGGCCTATTTGTTGGGGTCCAAGGTGGTGGTCTACACGGATCATGCGGCTCTTCGATACCTCATGGCAAAGAAAGATGCAAAGCCTCAACTAATTCGGTGGGTTCTCTTGTTGCAGGAATTTGACTTTGAAGTAAAAGATCGCAAAGGTACTCAAAATCAAGTTGCAGACCACTTGTCAAGGCTTGAGGAAGCAGGGAGGCCTAAAGAAGAGCTTGACATAAATGATGCTTTCCCCGATGAACATATATTGGCACTTTCCAACACCTTTGCTCCTTGGTATGCCGACATTGCAAATTACTTGGTGAGCGAGGTCATTCCGGAAGGGTTAGAACCTCATCAAAAGAAAAAATTCTTGAGGGATTGTCGGCAATACTACTGGGAGGAGCCTTATTTGTTTCAAGTGTGTGCTGACAACATCATCCGGAGGTGCGTACCAGAGGAAGAAATCATGCCAATCCTCAAGGCATGTCATGACTCACCGGTTGGAGGCCATCATGGAGGCAATAGATCTGCAGCAAAGATTCTTGAATGTGGCTACTATTGGCCTTCCATCTATCATGATGCAAACCAATTTGCAAAAGCTTGTGAGCAGTGTCAACGGCAAGGTTCAATCTCCAAAAGGCATGAGATGCCTATGCAATATGTGTTGGACATAGAAATCTTTGATGTATGGGGAATTGATTTCATGGGCCCCTTTGTGAGTTCCTATGGGATGAAGTATATTTTGGTGGCTGTGGGCTACGTATCAAAATGGGTTGAAGCCGTTGCCTCACCAAACAATGAGGCGAGGAGTGTGACCACCTTTTTGAAGAAGAATATATTCACTCGGTTTGGCACTCCTAGAGCCATTCTTAGTGATGGGGGATCACCCTTCTGCAACAAAGCATTCACAGGGTTACTTGAGAAATATGGGGTGAAACACAAGGTGGCTACACCATACCATCCGCAATCGAGTGGTCAAGTTGAGGTCTCAAATCGAGAGATAAAGAGTATCCTAGCCAACACTTGTGAACGCCAACAGAACTGACTGGTCTAGAAGATTAGATGATGCATTGTGGGCCTACCGCACGGCCTTCAAGACTCCTATTGGTACTTCTCCCTACCGACTCATTTTTGGGAAGGCATGCCATTTACCGGTTAAGCTGGAGCACAAGGCCATGTGGGCACTCAAGAAGCTAAATTTAGAATGGGCGGAAGCTGCAAACTTGAGACTGATGCAACTAAATGAACTAGAGGAATTTCGATTCCATACATATGAGAGCGCATCGGTATACAAGGAGCGGATGAAATTTGTTCATGACAAAAAGATCTTGAAAAGAGAGTTCAAGACGGGTGACCTCATCTTACTCTTCAACTCAAGATTAAAATTGTTTCCGATCAAATTGAAATCGAAATGGTCCGGCCCCTTTAAAGTGGTGAGTGTATCCCCATACGGAGCTGTAGAGTTAGAATCTACTGACGGGTCTCGGACATTTAAAGTAAATGGCCAACGCATCAAACACTACTTGGGTGTTGATGGTGAGAAGAAGGTGATAAAGCAGCTGGCTCTACAAGATGGACCTTGCCCGTCAAAAGGATGAAATTTGAGAAATCAGTCCCGTCGTGCCGCGACGTTAAATCAAGCGCTGCATGAGAGGCAACCCATGGGTGGTAACACCGTCTTTGAATTTTGAATTTTCTTTGTTCATTTATTTCCTTAACATCTTTGAAGTGTAGGGAACCCAAACAGTGATGATATTTGGTGGATGCACCCATGGAAAGATATGCGGAAGAAGGAGGGTAGAAATGCGGTAGAAATGCGACCGCATAATTGATTTGCGGACCGCAAATCTACCGCAGACCTAACCAGTGAGCCCTCTAAATTGGAAGTTGCAATGCGTCCATTCTGCGGTCCGCATATTAGTTGTGCGATTGCAGAATGGACCGCAAAGTGACTCTGAGAAACCTACGCGTCGCAACAATATGCGACCATTATGCGGACGCAAATCAGCTCTGCGATCGCATAATGGTCCGCAGAATTGGCGTCGCAAAAGTGTGTAACTCCCCCTCAGGTACATTCCTAAATGCCCTACACGACAGAACAAAAAAAAAAGAGAAAAAAAAACAAACAAAAGACAAAGAGGAGAAAAACAAAAAGAAAAAGAACGAACAGAGGCAAGTTCGAATCGGCACTCCAGGCATCGTACTGTGAATCAATAGCATTCTCAACATCTAGTATGTGTACTGTTTCCCCCATCTCCATTGTTTAAATAGGTTGAGGAAATAGTTGTGGGAAATGGTTGTGGGATTAATAGCATGGCTAGGGTAGTAATGAATTAGACGTTGGGGTAGGAATTGGTTGAAGATTGGGCACCCATGGCTGAACAGTTGAACTGTTGCATTAAGTTGCTCAGTTCTGCGGTCCGCATGTCTAAAATGCGAACCGCATTGTTATCGCGGACCTAGCCCTAGGTCAGATGAAGAAGACAACTTATGCGGTCACTATGCGATCGCATTACCACTTTGTGGTCCGCAAAGTGACCGCATAGCTGTCACCTTGGTAGCCCTCTCAAGCAATGAAATGTGCGATCGAGTATGTGGCCGCAGAATTGATCTGCGGTCCGCAAACTCAACGCAAAGTATAACAGTGAACTGGGTAATTTGGACTTTGCAAGGAGCCGTTTTACGATGAGTATGCGGTCCGCATAACCGTTATGAGACCGCATATATTATCGCAGAATGGAATGAAACTTCAGCAGAAAAACATTTGCGACGACTCTGCGGCCCGCCGTCCTGTTTTGCGATCGCAGAGTGCGTCGCATCTTTACTCTCAGTTAAATGCTTCCTATTCTCTACCCTACTGTCTATACTAACAATGCTCCCCTTTGAAGAAATGACTCAGAAACGACTTGCACACAAACCCCGTGCTGCTAAAAGACAACGAGTGGACTTTCCACGAGAAGCAAATGACCAACCTGAGGAAGGAAATACCCGGCCTGCAGTTGACATACATGCTGAGGCAAGGAGAAAGTAGGCTGCAGAAGGACTTTCATATCATCAACGCTGGAGCATTGAGGGGTCGAGGGACAAATATAAAGCCGGACTTGAATGGAGAAGGCTTCTCCCTGAGAAGCAATTGAGCCTAAATGGGCTTAAAGAAAAGTACCCCCACATCCTTACCAACATCAAGCGGAGAAAATGGATGAGATTCACTGACCCTCCGGCCAAATACAATGAATCCATCGTTCGGGAGTTCTATGCCAATTATGGAGCTTCCCGGACCAAACATCATAAAAGGCAAAAGATGTACCTCGACAAGGTGGAAGTTCGAGGTATCCCAGTCAAATGCAGTGCAAAAGCCATAAACAAATTGTTGGTCCCATACTGGGACGGGGATGTTACAACCCATATCCACACACGTTAGTTCATGCCATAAGTTAGATAACACAAATCCAAGAAGGAATTATCCTTGAGATGATAAGAAGTTAATCCGATTAATCTTAAGTGATACAAGGGTGCATAAGGGTGATTAACAAGTATTAGAAGTTAAACGAATCAAGGATGCTGTAACTCGTACTTTTGGGTAAACCTATAGATGCTTAGTATACTTAGGAGGTCATGATTTAAGGTATTTGAATCATATAATATCCGTATCATAATTCTTGAAGTCAAACGAGTTATGAAACAAAAGTCGACAAAAGTTGTTGCAACTTAGGTTCATAGTTTTACCTAAACTTTAGGTCAAATGTTATTAAGTCTTTATCCCAATATACTTGGAATTACGGGGTGATATACCCACCAAATTGAAGATCTATGAGTCTAGTTTCCAACGCTTTAAACGGTTTAGCAATACGACATTGGAATAGAGAGATATAGACATTTTCGTGAGACTGCACAAGCTGCTAGGTGCAAGTAGGTGAGTCAGCTACTTGGTTAAATGTCGGCCCAAAAGAGGGAATTTCGGGTCAGAAAAGGAGCCCATTAAAAGGCTTATCTTCTGCAATATATCCCTCTTTATATTTCACAAATAACCAGACCTAAAACCACTGCAAACTTCCTCCCAAAAATTATCCACAAACCCTAATTGATTTTCCCTCTCTTTCAAGTTCAAATTGGGGGTAAACACTAGAGTTTGAAGAACCAAGTTAAAGGCTGAGTTATCCAACAACAAAGGTGAGTTTACTGCTATATTTCATACATTTATTCTGCTGTAAATTCATGGTAATTCGTTATGTACATGTAAGAACTCACGGGACGGTGATCGGAAGCCGTGAGTTCAAGTTATTCACTTGTAGCGGACTGTTTTGTGGACTGTTTTGTGTTGCTGTTGGGCTGCGTTTTTATTACTGTTTTGTGGAGTTTTGGAGGAGGCAGGGTGTGGAGAAACACCATATATATGTTGGGTTGTGGTCTGCTAGTTCTTCGTAATATTTTTGGGTCATTTGAGTACGACTATAGTGGCCGTCATATGTATGATGTGATTAGGTTGTGTGTGGACTGTTTTGGGAGGCTCAATATGTTTATTATTGATGTTGTTTAGGCTGTTTGGTGATTGTTTTGAATGGTGTGAAGTCATATATATAGGGGAGGTGCTGTCCGTTTCATCACAAAATAGGTTGTGATTGGTACATAATAGTTGCGACGGCTTAAACGTTAACGATAGTGTCATTTCTCCTATTGTAGACTAAGGAGTCGTGACGTTTGCATAGCTTGAGGTTGTGGCAGTATATACAAGGTATGTGTGGCTATCCCTTTCCTTCTTTTGCACGACTCCGATTGTACATAATGTAATGAACGAGCTTCCAAAGATACTGTATTCTTAGAAGCTAAGCATACTTACATTGTTTCCCCACTTATGGAACGATTGATGTTGATGTTGCTTCTCTTATTCTTGTGTTATCAATCTTGTTGGTACTTCCTGATTCCAATAAGGTTCATAGTGAAGAGTTAGTCCTAATAAGGTGTACATAGGATACCGACCTTACATCACTCCGAAAGGTCTACAAGGTGTTTCCATGAGTCGAGCATGCATTATATATATGTATCTATTTTACTCTACCGAGCCGCGCTATAGTCGGCCGGGTACGGCACCTATTGTGCAACCACTGATCAGTTGGGTTTTACCGAGCTCCACGTGGCCGGGTACGATTCTACCGAGCCTTATAATGGCCGGGTACATTTTTACCGAGCCTATTATGGCCGGGTACGACATGATGATGATGATGCCCACGAGAGGCGTATGTTTTAAAAGATTATGTATTTATACACATGTATCATGCATTTCATGTCAGTAGCCCTCAGAGGTACTCAGATATTACAGGTTGTATATTCTCTATCCCTACTTACATTACTGTTCGTATTTATGGTTCTCTGCCTTACATACTCAGTACTTTATTCGTACTGACGTCCTTTTATTTGTGGATGCTGCATGTCGTGCTGCAGGTCCTGATAGACAGACCGGTGCAGCTCCCCTATCACGGTAGGTTGTCCAGTTCAGTGGTTATTGGCGAGATCCCTTCTCCGAACTTGCCTTGGTCATGGTATGCATTTTTGTTATAGACATTATGGGTATGCCGGGGCCTTGTTCCGGCTATGTTGCAGCACTTATGTTCCTTTAGAGGCTCATAGACAAGTGTCGACTCATGTATAGTTTGGTATGCCTTGTCGGCTGGTTTTTGTTATATAGTCTTTCATTTTAGCGTGGTAGCTTGTACCATATGTATATAGTTTCTTGATTGTCTGGTCATCCCATGTTATGTAGGTTCATGCAATCATATTTTATTGTTGGTTGTTCATGATCCATGTCTACCATTTATATTGGTCTCGTCAGCCTAAAAGATAATAAAGAAGGTTAGATAAAATGTACGTTGGTGCTCGGCAAGTATGGTCGGGTGCTAGTCATGGTCCTCCGGTTTGGGTCGTGACAAACTTGGTATCAGAGCAAGTCTGTCCTAGGGATTGTCTATAAGCCATGTCTAGTAGAGTCTTGATTATGGATGTGTAGCGCGCCACATTTATAATCAGGAGGCTACATGACATCTAGGGTTGTTACCTTCTTCCTGAATCTAGATCGTGCATAGAGTTGAGTCATAAGTGTTTGTCTCTAATATTCACCTCATTTTCTTTCAGCAATGCCTTCGACTAGGAAACAAACAATTAGTAGACGGCTTGATACAACTGCGGGAGAGGGTACCAGTCAGGTGCCCCAAGCCAGAGCAGGCCAAAGTGAGGCTCAGAGTGAGATGCCGTCTTATACCTCATCTACTCCGTCTCCTCCAGAGGATATTAGGTGGCACCCAGCACCTCCAGCTCCTCCGTCTGGCACTACAGACCAGGATATGCGGAGTGCTTTGCAGTTATTGACTAGCTTGGTAGCTGCTCGGGCTCAGAGGCAGAATACAGGTGCTGCTGATAAACCAGTTAGTACAAGAGTTCGTGATTTTATTAATTTAGACCCTCCAGTGTTTACCGGATCAGACCCCAAGGAGGATCCGCAGACTTTTATTGACCAGGTTCATCGTACACTACGGGTTATGCATGTTAGTGATACAGAGGCAGTAGAGTTGGCTTCTTATCGGCTACGGAATTTAGCGATTCTTTGGTATGATAGTTGGGAGAGATCCAGGGGTCCGAACGCTCCTCCAGCTGTGTGGAAGGATTTTTCTGAGGCCTTTCTTCGTCACTATTTGCCAGGTTGAGATACGACGAGCTAGAGCTGATAAGTTCTTGAACCTTAGACAAGGTAATTTAACTGTGCGAGAGTATAGCATGCGGTTTGATTCTTTAGCAAGGTATGCTCCCCATATGGTGGCCGAGATGAGTGATAGGGTGCATTTGTTCGTGAACGGGTTGGGACCCCATCGATAAATGAGTGTATGACAGCCTCCTTGGTAGAAGGCATGGATATTTCCCGTATTCAAGCTTATGCTCAGACCCTTAGAGGATCGTAAGCGCCAGCAGAGGGCAGATAGGGAGCAGGATAGGGGCCGGCATAAGAGGGCGAGATTTGCAAGGTATTCTGATGACTTAAGAGGCAGCGCCAGGCCCCAGTCTTCGAGGAGTTCGGCGCCGTCTGTAGCTAGTGCTCCTCCACAGTTTCAGAGGCCTCGATATGATCGATCCTATTCTGGTCCAGGTCAGAGTTCGCAGGCATCTGGATCGCAACATCACAGGGATACTAGTCAGACGAAACCCCCAACACCACGTTGTGATCAGTGCGGCAAGGCCCACTTTGGACTGTGCCGTCGAGGTTCTGATGCGTGTTATTCTTGCGGACAGCCTGGCCATATGATGAGGGATTGTCCTAACAGGGGAGGTGATGGTATGGCTCAGCCGACTAGATCTGTGTCTGGTTCTTCCTCATCAATTCGACCTCCAGCACGGGGTTTTCAGCAGTCGACAGGTCATGGTAGAGGTAGAGGTGCAGGGCCGAGTTCGAGTGGTGCTCAAAATCGAACATATGCTCTAGTAGGTCGACAGGATCTCGAGTCATCTCCAGATGTTGTTATAGGTATATTATCTGTGTTTTCTTATGATGTATATGCGTTGATTGATCCGGGATCTACATTATCATATGTTACACCCTTTGTGGCTAATAAGTTTGGCATTGAAACTGAATTGATAAGTAAACCCCTTGCGGTATCTACTCCAATAGGAGATTCTGTGATTGCTAGAAGGGTATATAGAGGTTGCACTGTGATGATTTGTAGTCTTCAAACCTCGGCAGATTTATTTGAGTTAGAAATGGTTGATTTTGATGTGATACTGGGAATGGACTGGTTGGCCTCATGCTATGCAAATGTTGATTGTCGTATGAAGATGGTTAAGTTTCAATTTCCTGGTGAACCCGTCATTGAATGGAAGGGGAACATTGCTACATCGAAAGGTAGGTTTATTTCCTATCTTAAGGCAAGGAAAATGATCTCAAAAGGTTACATTTATCATCTTGTTCACGTTAGGGATGCTGAGGCAAAGCTGCCTACTCTACAATCTATCCCCGTGGTCAATGAATTTCCGGATGTTTTCCCAAATGAACTCCCAGGCCTTCCTCCAGAAAGGGAGATTGAGTTTAGCATTGATGTGTTGCCTGACACTCAGCCGATCTCTATCCCTCCATATAGAATGGCCCCGGCAGAGCTGCGAGAGTTGAAGGCACAGTTAAAGGACTTGCTGGATAAGGGCTTCATTAGGCCTAGCACTTCACCTTGGGGTGCTCCAATCCTATTCGTGCGGAAGAAAGATGGGTCATTACGGATGTGTATCGACTATCGGCAGTTGAATAAGTTTACTATAAAGAACAAGTATCCACTTCCAAGAATTGACGACTTGTTTGACCAACTCCAGGGTGCCAAGTATTTCTCCAAGATTGACTTACGTTCAGGGTATCATCAGGTGAGGGTTAAGGAGAAGGATATTCCAAAGACGGCCTTTCGGACAAGATATGGACACTTTGAGTTCTTGGTGATGTCGTTCGGGCTAACAAATGCCCCAGCAGCTTTTATGGATCTCATGAATACTGTATTCAGGCCCTATCTTGATGTGTTCGTGATTGTATTCATTGATGACATTCTGGTGTATTCTCGTTCGGAGGAGGAACATGCGAGCCACTTGCGGATAGTATTACAGATGCTTCAGGATCGTAAGTTATATGCTAAGCTCGCCAAATGTGAATTCTGGCTGAACTCGGTAGCATTCCTTGGCCATGTGATATCTGACGAGGGTATTAGTGTCGACACTCAGAAGATTGATGCAGGTAAAGAATTGGCCGAGACCTACAACACCATCAGAAGTTCGTAGCTTCCTAGGGCTAAGAGGATATTATAGGCGGTTTGTAGAAGGGTTTTCCTCTATATCAGCACCATTGAATAAGTTAACACAGAAAGCTACCAAGTTCTAGTGGTCTAACACTTGTGAACGTAGTTTTCAGGAGCTGAAGGATCGATTGACATCCGCACCGGTGCTCACTCTCCCTGAAGGAACAAAAGGATATGTGGTATATTGTGATGCCTCAGGTATAGGTTTGGGGTGCGTGTTGATGCAACATGGGAAGGTGATTTCATATGCATCAAGACAATTGAAGAAGCATGAAAAGAATTATCCAACCCATGATTTGGAATTGGCTGCATTAATATATGCTTTGAAGATATGGCGGCACTACTTATACGGCGTCCATGTTGACATCTACACAGATCACAAGAGTCTACAATACATCTTCAAGCAGAAAGAGTTGAATTTGAGCCAGCGTAGGTGGCTTGAATTACTGAAGGACTACGACGTCGAGATATTGTATCATCCCGGTAAAGCCAATGTTGTGGCAGATGCTCTCAGCCGTAAGTCAATGGGAAGCTTAGTAGATATTGATGCAGGTAGATGGGGGTTGACTAAAGAGCTTCATCAGCTAGCCAATATGAGAATTAGATTGTTAGACTCTGATGACGGAAGTGTTACTGTACGGAATACATCAGAATCATGTTTAGTAGCCGAGGTAAAAGCACGGCAAAATGAAGATCCTATCTTACTACGATTGAGAGAGAACATTCAGCAGTGTAAAATTACGGCTTTTGAGATCGGAGGAGATGGGGCACTGAGATACCAGGGCCGATTATGTGTGCCGAATGTAGCAGGGTTGCGAGAAAAGATTATGAATGAAATTCATCAATCCCGATATTCCATCCATCCTGGCTCAACAAAGATGTATCATGATGTCAAGGAGTAGTATTGGTGGGATAACATGAAAAAGTCTATTGCAGAATTTGTAGCCCAGTGTCCCAATTGTCAACAAGTAAAGATAGAACATCAGAAACCCGGTGGATTGCTTCAGAATATAGAAATTCCGACCTGGAAATGGGAGGTGATTAATATGGACTTCGTTATTGGATTACCTCGATCTTATCATAAGTTTGACTCTATCTGGGTGATAGTTGATCGACTTACAAAATGTGCTCATTTTATGCCAGTTAAGACAACTTACTCGGCTGAAGATTATGCGAAGTTGTATATCAAGGAGATTGTTAGGCTTCATGGTGTGCCGGTATCTATTATATCGGATCGAGGAGCTCAATTTACGGCTAACTTTTGGAGGTCTTTTCAGAAAGGTTTAGGCACACAGGTGAATCTCAGCACTGCATTTCATCCGCAGACTGACGGACAGGCTGAACGTACCATTCAGACATCGGAAGATATGCTACGAGCATGTGTTCTAGATTTTAAGGGAAATTGGGATGACCATCTTCCACTCATAGAATTTGCCTACAATAATAGCTACCATTCCAGTATTAAAATGGCCCCATATGAGGCACTATATGGGAGGAGATGTAGATCACCGGTTGGATGGTTCGAAGTCGGTGAAACAAAATTATATGGGCCAAATTTGATTGACCAAGCCATTGAGAAGGTGAAAGTGATACAAGAACGATTGAGGACGACACAAAGCAGGCAAAAGTCTTATTTCGATGTCCGACGTCGTGATCTAGAGTTTGAGGTTGGTGATTGGGTTTTCCTTAGGATTTCACCAATGAAGGGTGTTATGCATTTTGGGAAGAAAGGTAAGCTGAGTCCAAGGTATATCTGTCCGTATAAAATTCTTCAACGAATTGGACAAGTTGCTTATGAGTTAGAATTGCCATCCGAATTAGAATTTGTCCACCGGTATTCCATGTATCTATGTTGAGGAAATGTATTGGAGACCCTTCTTGAGTTGTCCCTATCAAAGATGTTCAAGTTACAGAGGATCTATCATATGAAGAAGTGCCAGTGGCCATATTAGATCGACAAGTCCGCAAGTTGAGAACAAAAGATGTAGCTTCCGTCAAAGTATTGTGGAGGAACAAGAATATGAAAGAAATGACATGGGAAGCGGAAGAAGAGATGAAGTCTAAATACCCTTACCTATTCCAGAATGATGATAACAAGGATGTTGGTGGAACGCAAGATACATTATAAAGGTGAAATGGCTTTATGAGGTAAGCAATAACTTGAGAACTCTCTTCCTTAATACAAAGTGGCGATATGTAAATAATGTCCATTTCCATAATGCTTTGTTTAGCCTTGTGTGGTCACACTTTGAGCTTCACTGCTTGCAAATTTTGCTAGTGACCATTTTATAGGGGAAAATTGACCAAAAGTTTTCGCTAGAATCCACGATGATTTGGACTCCCCATAAACCCCTTACATTCGAGGACGAATGTTCCTAAGGGGGGGAGGGTGTTACAACCCATATCCACACACGTTAGTTCATGCCATAAGTTAGATAACACAAATCCAAGAAGGAATTATCCTTGAGATGATAAGAAGTTAATCCGATTAATCTTAAGTGATACAAGGGTGCATAAGGGTGATTAACAAGTATTAGAAGTTAAACGAATCAAGGATGCTGTAACTCGTACTTTTGGGTAAACCTATAGATGCTTAGTATACTTAGGAGGTCATGATTTAAGGTATTTGAATCATATAATATCCGTAACATAATTCTTGAAGTCAAACTAGTTATGAAACAAAAGTCGACAAAAGTTGTTGCAACTTAGGTTCATAGTTTTACCTAAACTTTAGGTCAAATGTTATTAAGTCTTTCTCCCAATATACTTGGAATTACTGGGTGATATACCCACCAAATTGAAGATCTATGAGTCTAGTTTCCAACGCTTTAAACGGTTTAGCAATACGACATTGGAATAGAGAGATATAGACATTTTCGTGAGGCTGCACAAGCTGCTAGGTGCAAGTAGGTGAGTCACCTACTTGGTTAAATGTCGGCCCAAAAGAGGGCATTTCGGGTCAGATAAGCAGCCCATTAAAAGGCTTATCTTCTGCAATATATCCCTCTTTATATTTCACAAATAACCAGACCTAAGACCCTGCAAAATTCCTCCCAAAAAAATTATCCACAAACCCTAATTGATTTTCCCTCTCTTTCAAGTTCAAATTGGGGGTAAACACTAGAGTTTGAAGAACCAAGTTAAAGGCTGAGTTATCCAACAACAAAGGTGAGTTTACTGCTATATTTCATACATTTATTCTGCTGTAAATTCATGGTAATTCGTTATATACATGTAAGAACTCACGGGATGGTGATCGGAAGCCGTGAGTTCAAGTTATTCACTTGTAGCGGACTGTTTTGTGGACTGTTTTGTGTTGCTGTTGGGCTGCGTTTTTATTACTGTTTTGTGGAGTTTTGGAGGAGGCAGGGTGTGGAGAAACACCATATATATGTTGGGTTGTGGTCTGCTAGTTCTTCGTAATATTTTTGGGTCATTTGGTACGACTATAGTGGCCGTCATATGTATGATGTGATTAGGTTGTGTGTGGACTGTTTTGGGAGGCTCAATATGTTTATTATTGATGTTGTTTAGGCTGTTTGGTGATTGTTTTGAATGGTGTGAAGTCATATATATAGGGGAGGTGCTGTCCGTTTCATCACAAAATAGGTTGTGATTGGTACATAATAGTTGCGACGCTTCAACGTTAACGATAGTGTCATTTCTCCTATTGTAGACTAAGGAGTCGTGACGTTTGCATAGCTTGAGGTTGTGGCGGTATATACAAGGTATGTGTGGCTATCCCTTTCCTTCTTTTGCACGACTCCGATTGTACATAATGTAATGAACGAGCTTCCAAAGATACTCTATTCTTAGAAGCTAAGCAGTACTTACATTGTTTCCCCACTTATGGAACGATTGATGTTGATGTTGCTTCTCTTATTCTTATGTTATCAATCTTGTTGGTACTTCCTGATTCCTATAAGGTTCATAGTGAAGAGTTAGTCCTAATAAGGTGTACATAGGATACCGACCTTACGTCACTCCGAAAGGTCTACAAGGTGTTTCCATGAGTCGAGCATGCATTATATATATGTATCTATTTTACTCTACCGAGCCGCGCTATAGTCGGCCGGGTACGACACCTATTGTGCAACCACTGATCAGTTGGGTTTTACCGAGCTCCACGTGGCCGAGTACGATTCTACCGAGCCTTATAATGGCCGGGTACGTTTTTACCGAGCCTATTATGGTCGGGTACGACATGATGATGATGATGCCCACAAAGGCGTATGTTTTAAAAGATTATGTATTTATACACATATATCATGCATTTCATGTCAGTAGCCCTCAGAGGTACTCAGACATTACAGGTTGTATATTCTTTATCACTGCTTACATTACTGTTCGTATTTATGGTTCTCTGCCTTACATACTCAGTACTTTATTCGTACCGACGTCCTTTTGTTTGTGGATGCTGCATGTCGTGCTACAGGTCCTGATAGACAGGCAGGTGTAGCTTCCCCATCACGGTAGGTTGTCCAGTTCAGCGGTGATTGGCGAGGTCCCTTCTCCGGACTTACCTTGGTCTTGGTATGCATTTTTGTTATAGACATTATGGGTATGTCGGGGCCCTGTTCCGGCTATGTTGCAGCACTTATGTTCCTTTAGAGGCTCATAGACAAGTGTCGACTCATGTATAGTTTGGTATGCCTTGTCGGTTGGTTTTTGTTGTATAGTCTTTCATTTTAGCGTGGTAGCTTGTACCATATGTATATAGTTTCTTGATTGTCTGGTCATCCCATGTTATGTAGGTTCATGCAATCATATTTTATTGTTGGTTGTTCATGATCCATGTCTACCATTTATATTGGTCTCGTCGGCCTAAAAGATAATAAAGAAGGTTAGATAAAATGTACGTTGGTGCTCGGCAAGTATGGTCGGGTGCTATTCATGGTCCTCCAGTTTGGGTCATGACAGGGGACACCTCCACATCTGAGTATAAAGCAAAATTTGCCAACAGAGAGAGTGAAAGAAGCTGGATTGCCTCCGTCATCGCAATTGGAACCCCTATATGGATACAACCGGGGAAAAAGATTTATAAGGAGAGCTTCTCAAGGGAAGGGAGATACTGGCTTGCATTTCTCGCATCCAGATTGATCCCAACGAATCATGAGACAGACATCACCATCGAGAAGGCCCTCCTCATTGCTTGTATCATACAAGACGTTAAAGTGAATGTGGGAGAAATAATTTTCCAAGAAATGGGGAGAAGAGCAATGCAAGATGCCACTTCTCTTCCATTCCCGTCGTTGATCACAACTTTGTGCCATGAGGTCCGAGTTCCTGTTGACCTCCGGGATGCGACAGGTCAGGAGCAAGGTATTATAGACATCAACCGCCTTGCTGATGCGGTGATACCTTCTCCAGCAGTTGTTGAGGAAGACCTACTCTCCTCTCAGCCCCCTATTGCTCATGATGATACGACACAGTCTTCCACTCCTTCCACCGCTGCTCAAACTACCACTGCTACTGCTCAGCCTCATCCAACCACTCCGGCAGTCTCACAGCTTGGTCTTTTAGCCAAGCATGCAAACTCCAAAGTTGACCAGGATGTTGCCTAACTTAATCAAGCAGGCTCTCACTCCCATGCAGTCCGCCATAGCAGAGATTCAGCAAAAATAGATAGCATATGTTGAGCGACTGCAAGGGCTTGAGTTGAGGGTGGAGAAGCTAGAGAGGGGAGAAATGCCTGGTTTGCACAATCTCAAGACAGAGGTGGCCTCGATGAAGGTCGAATTTCAAAAGATGCAAAACCTAGACTTCGACGTTTCATCCTTCTTTCCGGGAGCAGGTGACAAGAGTGCTGATGAGGTGCATGATTTAGGCCTTGATTTCACCAACCTAATGGCCGACCCTGTCGTTCCTACTCCCGGAGACTCCCCGGCCCCAGCTCCTCCTAGCCGTATTGATATTGCCTCTGATGAGGAAGCTGAGGGAGGTAGTGACAGTGATGACGATGAGGATGACTCGGGATTCTCCGGTGATGATACTCCGCAGCCTATAGACAAGGGGAAGGCAGCAGCTCCAGCGTCACCTCGGGAGGATGATGCTGTGGATGAGGATGAGCGCGCTCAGCTTGAGGTGGCGTTGCAGAGATCATTGATTGACCGAGGAGGCCCCACAGTTCATACATCAGCTGAGGCATCTAGCAGCTCTCAGATGCCGGATGTGGTCATAGCAGCCCCACCATCAGCTCCAGTGCCAGCCCTGCTTTCTACACCAGATCTTCCACCGGCAGCAGAGGTCGCACCCTTGACTCTGCCTATGCCAGATACACCGGAGGGTGATCACCCCGGCAACGGCGCCAAAATTTGATACGCTCAAATTACACTTTTACAATTAGTGTAAGGCGGTCGGTGTCAAATATAGTAACCCAACTAGGTTGGGGTCGAATCCCACAGGGAATATGTGTGAAATGATCACTTGAGTTAGTGTGTTACCCGACTCAAATCTTGAATCTATTCCGTTAGAAGTAACATAGAAATGGTATAAGAGTGATGGTATGAATGAAGGTTGATTTAGAATATTTAACTAGTGAAAATGCTTAATGTAATAATCTATAGAATTGATTAAACCAAGGTTGTGTCCCCATAAATGTAGTGTAATGCCATCGGTATTAATATGATATATTTCTAATGGTTGATTATTGATATGCAATTGATTTCTATGCAACTACCCAATATTTCCCAATACTTGAATAGTATTTCCTCTCTTGCTTTTTCCCAAAAGTCTAAGAGTCACAATGTATAACAATCAATAAGTGCCAAATAAAACCCACTTATCCCTAAGCGATTCTATTAAACGAGGTGTAAGGCCTCGAGTTTTTGTTCTTTACTTCTTCCAAAATCTAACCCACTTTCTCAAGTAAGATAGGACTTTAATGGCTTTAATTAGTGTTTGCAACCACCAATAATAAATGAAGAATGAGAAGTGAAGAAATATCAACCGACCATTATGCATATATTCAATGTTAAACACCCATTTAGGGTTCACAACCTTAGTATTTAGGCTTAGCCACACATGCTAAAATGTAAAATACAAGGTGTAATAAATGTCATAAATGCTTACAAAGTAAAAGATTCTTCAACCAAAAGTTTCCAAAAAGATAAAGTAATAAAGTCTTGGAGTGTAGTATAAAGTCCTGCACAAGATGCCCTTACACAAAATTCTAAAAAGCTATTTATAGAGGGACCAAGATCTGACAAAAAGCGGACAAGTTTGCCCTTCCAGGTCACGTATGCGACCACAGATCTGTCGCATAACAGGTCTGCGGTCCGCAATTTTGAGAGGCGGCGTCCCGGATAGGAACCCTAGCTGTTCATGTGTTGATCGCGTCACCATTCTGCCGTCCGCATGTTGATTGTGCGACCGCAGAAAGCACCGCAAACTTGCCTCTTAGGTTTCCTCTGTGTTCATTATGCGGCAGAAGTGCGGACCGCATATTGAATGTGCGATCGCAAAAGACATCGCATTCTTGCCGTGCATTTCAGCTCCATTCACTGTTTAGTTCTACGATTTGGTTGCTTATTTGCGGTCCGCACATGCAGTATGCGACCGCATATTGGTCCGCAGATTGGATCTTTTGCAAAACTTTCTCTCGTTCTTATCTTTTTGCGTCCATTTTTGTGTCCTTGGTCTTTTCTTCCTCTTTATCTGTAAAACCACAAAATCACATAAGTATGGACTACATTTTGCAATGAAACAAGCTAATATAAGAGCAATTAGTATGTAAATGTGCCGAATCTCTCCGGCACATCAACACCCCCAACTTAAGCTCTTGCTTGTCCTCAAGCAAGCAGAACACACATACGCAACACTTATATCTAACATTTAATACAATAATGACACAAGATTTGTGCTAATGTTCAGTTCTTCAAGCATGTATTGGAACAATCGCTCCCCTCCTCCTTGACTAAGAGCTAACATGTAGAGACAGACCAATCATGCAAGCTTTGAGCCTCACATTGTGACTAAATGTTACCCTCAGCTGACTGCATTTGCATTAGACTCTAAAGGCTCAACTTAAGTAAATTTTGCAGTTCAAGCACTCTCACCAGAAATGATGTCCTATACTCACCATATTTACAATATTCACAAGGACAAGTAAAAAAAAAGAACACTCACTCTCAGAAGGAACTTCAAGTGCCACTACATGTCATACCATAGGCTTGCCCTTATTTTAATACGCCACTTCTTCAAGAATGATCGGTTGGAGGTCCCATAAGGACTTTTTAGGCTCGTAATGTAGGTTTAGGGAAGGTTAGGTAAGCATTTGGGTACATATGACTTCATCCTCCTTGAACACTACTTACAAGTTTCATTCTGTTGCATTTTGATTTTCTTTAACTCACATAGCCTCATTAGCATCTAGTCCCCGATTATAGAACCACCTTGCATACCTCTCCCAATTTTATTCAAGTCTCCACTATATATATATATATATATATTTATACTCTATTGGAGCTTGAATACTTTAATACGCACTATGAGGTATGTGGCCTTAGACTCAATATATAACCTTGCCTATCTCACTTTGACACCACCCCCAACTTAGGCTTTTAGCCTCATTTTCAATGTTCAAGGAGGGACGGGTTCAAAAGAGGGGATCATTTTGCAAAAAGGGAATGGTTTGTACTGAGTTGGCCAAAGAAAGGTTTGAAGGCTCAAAGAGGGGTACTAGTGATATTATTTACACAATGGTAGGTTTGAAAAGCTAGAGAGATGTTTCAAATTAACACAACGAATGCCTAAGATCATTCCTCCAACCGGACATACTATCATTAGTATTGAAAGACCAACCGGGCAAGTTCTAGATGACAGAAGTGGACACAAGAACTATATACAAGTAGAAAATCTCACTTACACACATTGTACTTGAACTGCTTAATTCACATTGTTTAGCACTTTCGATCAACTACTTTGCAATTTCAAGCTTTTATGGGTTGCTATAGAGTTACAAAGTGAGCCTTAAATTCACAAGATTGGTCATAGAGACAAGTTCCCTTAAGACAGTCATCAATCTATCTATCATTGGGACGAGTCGAGAAAAATGACTATAGGAGGATATGTGCTATGTACAGGTATGCATGCTTGGCACTGAACAATTTCACTAAACTGGTCACATTGATTTACACACGAGGTTCTGATTCTACTATTACACTCTTGGAAAAGAATCAGACAAAGAAAAACCAAGAGGAATTGATTGGCTAACTAATCATAAACAAGTATTGACAGATCAAAACATTGTATATACACTGCTTTATAGATCAAAGTTGTACAAGTTTAATACACAAAAGCACAAAAATGGCAATATCACATCAAAACACCAAAAGTACCCCCACCCCCAACTTAGAACGATGCATTGTCCCCAATGCAGATAATAAAAGTGCAAAGTGTGAGGAGAGACTCCCTGAGGCACACTAAGTGCTATGGGAGTCAGCAACTGGCTGTGTGCAAACCTGGAAGGGCAAACTTGTCCGCTTTTTGTCAGATCTTGGTCCCTCTATAAATAGCTTTTTAGAATTTTGTGTAAGGGCATCTTGTGCAGACTTTATACTACACTCCAAGACTTTATTACGTCATCTTTTTGGAAGCTTTTGGTTGAAGAATCTTTTACTTTGTAAGCATTTATGACATTTATTACACCTTGTATTTTACATTTTAGCATGTGTGGATAAGCCTAAATACTAATGTTGTGAACCCTAAATGGGTGTTATGTAAATGGGTGTTTAACATTGAATATATGCATAATGGTTGGTTGATATTTCTTCACTTCTCATTCTTCATTTATTATTAGTGGTTGCAAACACTAATTAAAGCCATTAAAGTCCTATCTTACTTGGGAAAGTGGGTTAGATTTTGGAAGAAGTAAAGAGAGGAAATACTATTCAAGTATTGGGAAATATTGGGTAGTTGCATAGAAATCAATTGCATATCAATAATCAACCATTAGAAATATATCATATTAACACTGATGGCATTACACTACATTTATGGGGATACAACCTTGGTTTAATCAATTCTATAGATTATTACATTAAGCATTTTCACTAGTTAAATATTCTAAATCAACCTTCATTCATACCATCACTCTTATACCATTTCTATGTTACTTCTAACGGAATAAATTCAAGATTTGAGTCGGGTAACACACTAATTCAAGTGATCATTTCACACCTATTCCCTGTGGGATTCGACCCCACTAGTTGGGTTACTATATTTGACACCGACCGCCTTACACTAATTGTAAAAGTGTAATTTGAGCGTATCATTCGGTCAAATTATTTTTTTAGACGAACTATTTTAATTTTGACAAAATTGACTTATTCCAACTGTTTTTTGAAAATTTTCTCAAAATTTTGACAAAGTTTCATCAGTATTTGGACATCGGTTTCTTCTAAAATTGCTAGTTTTCTCCTCAATTATTTAGCCGATCAACATAATGGCCCAAGACAAATAAATGCAACATATAATCATGCTTGATCTTTTCATATTCAGGTCACCTGTCCTAGACGGACCCAACCCCTGTGTTGAGTTCCCTAAGTCAGATATGATGCAATTAAGCGTCCTAATTCTAGGCTCAATATCATGATTTTTCATAGGTTCTAGACTATGCAACCGAGCGGACAACTCGAGTTGAGGAGGGGGCTACGTACCGGGAACCCGCGGGATCGTCCAACTTATTAACTTTTCCGGCCTCTATTTCTTATTTTGGTATTGACTTAACAGAAAGGGGAGTCTCAACCAGTAAGCACATCCCCAGAGGTAAGAAGAGAAGGGTTTTCGGCATAGTTTTTATATACAATTCACGTAATATCAAAGCGGTAAACATATAGCACATTGATAAAAATATATAGGGAAATCAGATATAAACAAAACAACAATTTAATTGAGCTCAAATTCTTAAACCTTGAACCGAAGTTCTGGGTTTCTTATCTCAGCAGAGTCGCCAGAGCTGTCACGCCTCCCTTTTTTAAATTACGATATCTGTGAGGTTGTAGAGGGGTTTTTTCCAATTTAAGGACAGTCAGAATGGGATTAGTTATTTGAGTTTTCAGAGTCGCCACTTGATAATTTAATGGTGTCCCACGTCACATGTTTAATCCCGAACCGAGGAATGTTTGACTCTGTTACAGTCTGCGAACTAGAAATCCGGATAAGGAATTTTGTTAACCTGGGAGAAGATGTTAGGCACTCCCGGATTCCATGGTTCTAGCACGGTTATTCAACTGTTGTTTTTGAATTTTTTCTGATTTCAATTGTATATTTCAATCATGTGCATTAGTATTCCGCTTTTGGATTTTAAGAATTGCAACGCCGTGAAAATGCATCCTTGACCACACCGTACCAAAATGCCTGTGGCTTTGGATATATATTTTCAACTTCGTTGGGAGTAGGATTTGGGTCACATAAATGTGCACCCGTTCATGAGAATGTATATTAAAATTGTGCCTAATGGTGTCTATTCTTCGTTACTTTGGGAAAGATCGTGGAGTTAGCTAAATAATCCTTTCGACTCTAAAGATTTTATAATTTATTGAGGACCCCGTGCGTTTTGCCCTATAACGAGGCTTATCTCATTTCAATTTTTAAAGTCAAATCTATTGTGTACTATATTTTCTAATACTATTTTTTTCCTATTTAACATAACTATTAATACTGTTTGACTATTTATTTACATCTAGGCCACTATATGTTTTGGGCCTGGAAATCGTATCCAACACAAAAGGGGAACACACAGAAGTGCATTGGGCTAATTAGAGCCCAATTCGTATTATTATATCTGTTGCACTCAGGCTCATAGGCCATAGTGATTGAATCTGGGCCTCTTTTCGTAACCAGGACCAAATCGTTAATAGATCCAAAGCTGGTTCAAACATTTTTACTGAATTAATCACAGTTGTAAACAAGTATTGTAACTTTAATATAAAAAATTAACCTGAAATATTAACACTAATTTCGTTTGTATATTATTATTTAGGTATCAAACTAACTAAGTATGAGTTTATCAGTCGAAATACATATATACTCATCCAATGCAGAACTATCTTATTATTTTGTGTAATTGGAGATGCTAAAATGATCTATAGTTGACATATTCAGATTAAGTCCTGAATTTCATTTCATGTTTTTAAGTTTCTGTTTCATCTCATGCTTCTGAATTTAATGTGAGTTATAAAGGTAGTGTTAACAAATCAGGAACACAAACAGAATTTAAATCCAAATTATTTCATGTTTTTTCATTAACAACTATTGATTCAAAACTTAACTGACAAGAAGTATTACGTTTCTAGTTTAAGAACAGATGAAAATTTACTAGTCATTCAACTAGGTTTTAACAGTTTTCGAGTCTGTGACCTAGGTGATTATTTTAAAATTGATCTACCTTGTATTATCCTACATGAATATCTAAACTACTACAGAAGAAAAACATAAATCAAAGTTCATGCAGTCCCAAATTATACATTTGATCCTAACGAATTACATAACTCTAAGGCATTTTATAGCTGGAATATGAACAGGATAAAAAAAGGAGAAAACTTTTGACGATTTCATATCTTCTCAACTTTATTACGTCCTCGAAGATCAGGAGTGTACCTGGTCAAATTGAAAAGAAAATGATGATTTCTAGGGAAGTAGAAAGCCAGGAAGATCAGTAATAGGCAGCAATCCAAGTAACAATAGCAATGAATGCAATATAACACAACAACAAGCTCGATTTCAGAGTAGAAGACCCAACGAATTCAACCAAAATAATGAAGAACATCGAACAGAAATCCAAAGTATCACTCGAACAGCAGCAATGTAACAGTAACAATGTTTTCAGTGTATTTTTAGATTTCAAATCTTCTAAACCTTTTCTAATATGGCCTAAAGGGGCCTATTTATAGAGTAACAATGGGAGGGAAATTTGAATTAGATATTCAGATTTTCCACCCTACTCTTTTTAATTATTTTCAGTTTGGTATATGTGAATTAACCGTGAATACACTTGGACCTCTACTAGAAGGTTCTAGGGTATTCTACATTATTCCATTTAGGCATAAATGCCTTTATTACCCTCACTTGCTAGTGTTTTCTACCTATTTGCCCTTTAGTTATACCTAGAATGCCCTTTATTACTTAACTAATTACATAAGAACCTGACAGCTTTGCCTTTTATACCCCTACCCCTTTTGTTTAATTACAAAACCCCATTTATCCCTTCCCAATTTAACCCTTGTGCTTTATTCTATTTACCCGACTAACCTTTGATGAATTACACCCTTAAAGTCAAAATTGGATTTACACAAATAACCATAACTAAGCAGTCTTTCAATCACAGTCAAATAAAGACTAAGTAACAAAGTCTTAGTTGCAGAAATAACCAACATTTAAACAATCTTACAAATATTGCCTTAATACGACTAATTAACCAATTAATCCTTTAACTAGTCAGAAATTCAGAAGAGTCATGAGTCAAAATTACATTGTGATGATAACCAGCATTAGACATTCTTACAGATATAGCCATATTATGATTAAACATTCAATTAACAGGACACAGAGGAACAAATTGATAATAGAGTGAATCCAATTAACAGAACACTCAATCAAGAATCTAGACCTATCAAGTAAAAACCCTAAGTGGCTTCAAAGCAAGCAATTCAACTAGTGACTTAATCAGAAGAAAAGTTTATAGCATGTGGACCCATAGTTGATTTAATGAACAAACAAAGAGAACTTTGAGCATGCAACAGACTCAGAATAGTAGGAAACTGACAGATAATAAAGACAAACAGAAACAAATATACACAGTGGAGAAAAATTAGGGTTTTTTGGGATACTTGGCTTTTACGTGTGTCTTTTCCTTTTCTTTTTTCTTTCTTCTTTTCTTCATTTCTTCATTTTCTTTCTTGTTCTTGATTTTCCAGCATTCAGAAGGTCCTGAGACCATTTTCTTGGTTAAACAGACCCCTCGAGTCTTTTTGTAAGAAAGACTCTTGGAAGAGGATTAGGGATTTGATACGGTGGTTTTGGGGTTAGGGGTGTTCGCTGGAGTAGGGTTCCAGCAAAACATTTTTTAAGATTCGAGACGATTGGGACTTAGTCGAGGGATTTGGCCTAGTGGGGGTTGAAGAGGATGAAGAGATGGTCCTGGGGTGTTAATGGTGAATTGTGATTCAAAAGGTGGTGGTTGCCGACTAGGGTTCCGGCGACCCATTTTTCAAGATTTGAGATAAAAGAGAGGTTTCTGGCCGGAACTAAGGTGATGGGGTAAAAAAGGAGGAGGAATAGGTTCAGGGGTGTAAATTTGAATGGAGAAGAAGACTGGAATTGAACCACCGGTAGGGTTCCAGTGGCTCAGGTGAGAGGAAGAAGGAAGACAAGGGCGGCTAGGGTTTGGTGTTATAAGGATGAATGGGTATAATGGCTTGAATATGCCGGAGGTGTATTAATATATTAAAAGTATTACGGTGTGTTTCAACAGTTGAATTTGATCAGATGAAGGGCCAGGACTCATTTGCTATCAAACGAAGGCGTATGGTTAAAAGAGGCTTTTAACTTCGTTCGTTAGATTAACCCAATGAACGATCCTGATTGTTTTAAATTAACGACGTCGTTTTGTTTGTTATGCAACCATTACCTCTGGGCCGTTTGATCAATTGATCAACGGTCTAGATTTATTTCTTCTACACGGTGTCGTTTGATTCCTTATATAGACGAACCGGTATTATCTTTTTTGGGCCTGGTCTGTTTGGGCCACCTAATTGCCCATTTTCAAAGTCCAATTTTGTATTTGTATTATTATTTCTTGTATTCTCTTGTATTTGTTTTTGTATTATGTATTTTTTTATTTATTGTTTTTTTTATATTTTTATTACCACTGTATTAATTATCTCTTTGTATTTTCTTTTTAATTTTTCTGATTTTTCTAGAATTAAGAGTAATTTTCTTGTATTTTTGGTATTTTCTAATTAATACAAAATGTATTTAGTTTTAATTTTCTTTGCTTTATTTTCAAAAAACAAACACAGGTATTTCTACACAATGATCAACAAGTTTCACACAAAAAATCATTTTTATATATCTTTTGGAGTAATTTGTTTAGCACAAAAATCACGTGCTTACAAGTCTAAAGCAATTTTCGAGATCAATTTCATCTGCAATTTAGGTACATGCCGCACATCCTTTAGAACCAATGTTCATTCGACATTTATCTTGATACAAATGTCACTAATCCCCACAATCTTTGAGTAACTTGTGTCATTCATACTTGTGCTGAAATCACCTTCTACATATCTACAAAAAAAATCTCTTACCGGTATAGCATGGAAAGATGCTAAGTCAATCACCCATTCTGACTCTAGACCTGACAGGTGCATGCATTCCTCTTCCTCATTTATAAAGAGGACAAGATTATCATTATTTTGTATCGTGGCGGTTGTGTTGTCGTTATTCTTCTGGCCACTGGTTTCACCTTTGTCCTTCCTTGGATTAGGGAAATCTCTTTTGAAGTGACCTGGTTGATCACAGTTATAGCAATTTTTGGCTCTTGATTTGGATAGGTTCTTTGACTTCCCTGAGTTGCGGATCTACCATAGTTGCTTGAACTCCTTTAATAACTCCTGGATCCACCTTCTGTGATGAGAGCACGTCTTTGATTTTCAAGCTTCTTTCTCATCTTCTCATTGAGTAGAAGAGTCTATGTGACACCATTCAACTCAATAGTAGTCTTACCGTACATGATGGTTGTTGCCAAATTATCGTACGAAGATCGCAAGGAATTTAATAGCAAGATGGCTTTATCTTCTTCCTTGATTAACACTCCGAGGTAGGCAAGTTGTATGATTAGTCCGTTAAACACATTTAAATGTGACAAAAAACATACATTCACCTCTGTGTAGGGCATATAACTGCTTCTTCAGGTACATTTTATTGCTAGCATTTAGGACATGTATAGCCTTTCCTAACTTGTCCAAATTCCACGTTGAGTGCCTTCATCAATGATGTTATTTACCACATCATCTATACAATTAATAATCATTAATTCATGTAGTATACTAATTAATTAAAAATATCAAAATTGTTTTACAAAATGTAGCTACCCCAGTGTACTCCAAACACTCATGAAAACATCACGATATTCCTTAATTTCTATCGTATTAAGACCACCACCAACAAGAACAACAACCCAGTATAATCCCACAAGTGGGGTCTAGGGAGGGTAATATATACGTATACCTTACCCCTAACCCGGGGGTATATAGGCTATTACTAGGAGACCCTCGGCTCAAGACATCAACAGGAGAGACGATAAGTTAGTACTATCAATAGACTCATACTAAAAATAAAATAAAATACATAATATAACACAAAATAACACAATAGCAGCTAAGTAATCCTAATACGCGCTAAGTCCTACCTTATCACCACTCCCCAATACTTCTTAGGTCTCTCTCTACCTCTTCTCATACCCACCACAGCCAGTCGCTCACACCTTCTCACCGGTGCATCAGTGCTCCTCCTCTGAATGTGCCCGAACTATCTGAATCTTGCTTTCTGCATCTTGTCCTCTATGGGGGCCACACTCACCTTCTCTCTAATATCTTCATTCCTAATCTTATCCATCCTTGTATGCCTGCACATCCACCTCAACATCCTCATCTCTGCTACTTTCATCTTCTGGGTGTGTGAGTTCTTAACCGGCCAACACTCGGTCCCATACATCATAGCAGGTCTAACCACTGCTTTATAAAACTTACCTTTTAGTAATGGTGAAACTTTCTTGTCACACAGGACTCCCGTCGCTAACCTCCACTTCATCCAACCCACCCCTATACGGTGTGTGACATCCTCGTCGATCTCCCCGATCCCCTGAATAACTGACCCCAGGTACTTGAAACTACTCTTCTTAGGGATGATTTGAGAGTCAAGCCTCACTTCCACTCCCGCTTCCGTCGGCCCCGCCCCAAATTTGCACTCGAGGTATTCCGTCTTTGTCCTGCTCAACCTGAAACCTTTAGACTCAAGGGCATGTCTCCAAACCTCTAGCCTTTCATTTACGCCGCATCGTGTTTCATCAATTAGGACTATATCATCAGCAAATAGCATGCACCATGGAACCTCCCCTTGAATATGATGAGTTATGGAATCCATCACCAGGGCAAATAGGAAAGGGCTGAGTGCAGACCCTTGGTGCAACCCCGTAACAACTGGAAAATGCTAGGAATCGCCTCCTACTGTTCGAACCTGAGTCTTAGCTTCTTCATACATGTCTCTAATCACCCTATTGTAGGCTACAGAAATCCCTTTAACCTCTAAGTGGCTCCATAAGAGCTCCCTAGGAACCATGTCGTACGCTTTCTCTAGATCAATAAACACCTGCGGAGATCCTTCTTCTTATCCGTGTACTGTTCTGCCATCCTCCTAATCCTATCGTATTAAGACCATGAAATAAATATTTAAGATGATAAAATCAACATCATATTTATAAACTTACATTATTGTTAAAAACCTATTATATAAAAACATGGTAAAAATTAAATAAGTAATAAATAAGTATAAGATGAAGGGTAAAATAAAATACTAACGCAACCGCACAATTAGTCATTCCATAAAGAGACACTTTTGATGATTACATAACCAGAGATTTAATGATACAATAAACATACTTGAAGTTACAATAAAGATAAATATTTTATCTAATCTATCTATAATTAAAAGACAAAGAAAAAGGCTTCTAATTAAGCCACATGGCATCATACAAAATTAACACATGGCATTTTCAGACATACACCCTATATTGGAGGAATTAAATTCAACAACTCAAAACAATTGTATTTCCTATCCATTATCCGAACAATTGCTGCCTAATTGCAAAAACTGCCGCATACCACTACCACCAAAACTACCGCACACCACTACAAGCATAAACTGCCTCATACCATGTTATAATTTAATGATTCAAAAACTACCGCATACCATAAACATATAAACTGCCGCATATGACAATTACTTCTCCAGTCCGTAAACACACGTTTCTTTCCATTATCAAGACTATATATTTTATCCTCAATTGTACCTTCTAAAATTGTAAACTTCCTTTTACTATCATAATTTAAACAACAATTCTTGATTACGCAACACATGGCTACTCACACAGATTTCATCAAGGATATAACAATTTCGAAGATGCAATGGAAGTTAAAAATTCGTGTGGTTCGTTTGTGGGAAGTGCCAGACCATTTCAATCCAAGAAGGTATAATGTCCATCGAATTGGTTTTACAAGATGAAAAGGTTGTTTACATATGTTATATGAATATTTGTTTTTGATGCATCTCCGTCGTTGTTCATCGATAAGCTACTAATCTACTAATATATCAGATCCCTCAATTATATAAACAAATGCAAATGAGTGAGTAAGTACCACATGTTCTATTCAAATAATATGTCCATTTAGCTCAAACCTACTAAGCAACGGATCCGATCCGAATACAGTCCTACATCTTATTAGATTTCATCGTTAACTCTGCTCCAAATATGGAATTTTTTCTTCTTTATTATTACTTCATATTTGCTTGAGTTCTACTATTTAACACTACAACTAATTTATATTACTTTTACTCAAATATTTTTTAATGACGTCTACTGAAATGTTATTTTTTTGTAGGGCAATCAGATAAGTGCTATAATTGGCAAGTCAGTTTTGCATCTTTTCAAAAAACAAATTACTGAACTTAGATTATATCATATGGCAAACTTTATAATTTGTCATAATAAGGAAAAGTTCAACAGCACGAATCATCAATTGAGGCTAACGTTTACTCAACGAACAACGGTGATTGAAACAACTGATACACTTTCCCAATGAATATCTTTGATTTGCGACCATATGATGAATTGATAAATCAGATAGATGTGAGCGAGACTGAATTATTTGGTAAATATTATTTTTAATTGACATTTCGATTTATGACGTTTTAATTTATAAAATTGACAATTTCTTTTCCTAGATGTTATCGGAGAAATTGTCAATTTCAGTGAGGACCACACACAAACCCAATGTGGGAATTGTAGGAAATTTATGGATATTGAACTTGAAGATGAAGAGTAAGAATAAACATTCATCTACAAATTGAAGCTTTATTTGAGAATTACATATGCTACAATGATATTTATATTCCTATTTTACTGGAGGAAGAAATTGTCTGCAATATTTTGGGGCGAGTTTATTGATGAAATTGTACCTCATTTGATAAGTTCTAGCAACGACCCTATTATCGTTGTTATGCAGCTTATAAAGGATCACAAATTTCAAGGTAAAATACAAATACGCAATTTTAAATTACTTAGGAAAAGTTATTCATTACATCTTACAACACCATTCTTTTGTAGATTCATATTCTGTGCGCAATACCGGGAATGCATCAAAGCTGTGGATTAATCCAAATTCCCCTCAATCAGATGATTTTAAAACACGGTTATGTGATGAAACGGTCCGTCATCACGTGAGTTACCACCCCGTTTTCCCCATTATATGTTTGTTCATGTTTCAATATATGTGTTTGGTGAATTTGAGTCAATTCGGATCGAGTTTGGTAGGAAATAAGACAAATAGTCTCTTTGATGAAGGAATAGTTTGGAAAAGTCAACCGAATTTTGACTTGTGAGTTAGAGGGCTCGGAATAGAATTCTGATGTTTTGGTTAGCTCCGGGGGTTCATTTGTGGCTTAGGAGAGTGATAGGAATAGAATTTGGAGGTCCGGTGTAGAAATAGGATTGAGTTGGCGAAGTTGGAATTTTGGCGAAACCCGGTTGATAGGTGAGATTTTGATCAGGGTGTCGGAATGGAATTCCGACAGTTACAGCAGCTTTGTTAGGTGATTTTGGATATGTTTGCAAAATTTCAATTCATTCGGACATCGTTTGGTCGGCTTTTTGATTGGATGTTGGTTTGGGAAGTTTTTGTTGAAACCTAGGCTTGAATCCGCCTTGATTTGATGATTTTTGTATTTGAGGATGTATTTTTTTATGATTGGAACAAGTTCGTATCATGTTTCGGAGTAGGTTGGTGGTTTTCGTTGAGGTCCCGGGGGCCTCGGTGTGAATCCAGGGTCCATACAGATCATTTTTGGCAAAGAGAGGGATCATGTCTGCTGTCATAAGTGCAATAGAAGTTTGTTCATCGCGTTCGCAATGGTTGTCACGCGAACGCGTAGTGTATCAGGGAGCTGAGGATTTTTAGTCTTCACGTTCATGAAGTATTGGATGGGAACGCGTAGGAGCGGGACCTGGTGAATCGCGATCGCGATAGCTTGGTCGCGTTCGCGTAGTGTAGGAGTAACTGGGAATTGCGTCACGTGACCGCGTTGAGGTAAAAGGCTCTTAAGTCGGATTGTTCATCGCGAACGCGTAGAGTAAACTATGGTCGGACAGAAGAGTTAAAGGGAACATTTCAGTCACGTTTTTATGGATATTTTCCTCCATTTATGAGTACCTTGAGAGCGATGTGACGGAAATTGAAAGGGATTTCATCGGGAAGTGATAGGAGGCAAGTCTCGTTGTCTTAATTGTCACAACCCTAGTTCACCAATCGTGAACCTCTCATGACGGCACCCAGTCTTCGCAACAAGGTAAGCCTAACACAATGCGGAATGTACAACTCTTACGAACAAAAGTTAAGATAACAATGGAATAATATAAATGAAATGTAATAAGTGCAGCTCGGCACATACACTTCACCTAAAATACTAGAAAAAAATACAACCACGAAGACTCGGAAACTTACGGGCAACACAGACTAAGAGAGTACTGTGGCTCAATACATCAAGAGTGTCTACACAACGAAAATAAAGGAATAACTGACATCACTAAGAAGAATAGAAGAAGACCCTTCGGATCTGCGGACGTAGCAGATTCATACCTCAAGTCACCTGAAAATGCTCCTAAGTCACCGGTAGTGCACCTGATCGAATGGACCTGGATCTGCACAACAAAAGTGTGAAGAACAGTAGCATGAGTACACTACGGCGGTACTCAGTAAGTGCCAAGCCTAACCTCGATGGAGTAGTGACAAGGAAGGTCAGGTCCCTACCGAGAAATAAAAAACAATGATGATAATACCGAACAATACAAAATAGGAATAAGTCTGAAATAACAGCAAATGAGATAAATACTACAAGCCGTCTACAGTTAAGCTAACAAAGAGAAATCAACACAATAAGTACAAATCAACAAAATCCAGGATCTCCGGGAATTGAACCCGTAGTTCCTTTTATACTCAGCAACTCAAGATCTCCGGGAATCGAACCCGCAGTCCATATATCAGTATCACAGGATCTCTGGGAATTGAACCCGCAGACCTTCATATTAGTATCACAGGATCTGCATGAATTGAACCCGCAGTCCGTATATCAGTATCTCAGGATCTCCGGGAATTGAACCCGCAGTCCTTTACCTCAGTAGTACCGGATCTCCGAGAATTGAACCCGCAGTCCTCAAAACACAAACACAATCAAATAAGAGAAAAACACAGAGAAATATAAAGTACACTGGTACAATTAACAACGAAATGCAATCTCAACAGGTTTCAGGAAGTTCAATTAGGACAAGTAGGCATTTAGACAGATAATCGTATATAATCATGCTTCCCTAGCTAAAATAGGATAAATCTTGCAACTAAACCAATTAAATAACAAAGATAACATGGATTGAGCAGTTCAAGTAAGGTGGTTTTCAACAATTTGCGCAAGTACACGCCTGTCACCTCGCGTGCATGGCATTTAAATCAACACATACATATCCTAGGGGAGGAAATCCCCTACGCAAGGTTAGACAAGTCACTTACCTCAAATCCCGGTACAAAACCGCTAAGAAATGACTCCCTTGCCATGAGTATCCGACTCCGAGTGGCCCAAATCTATTCAAACCAATTACATAGTGTAAATAACATCGCAAGTAACTAATTACACTGATAAAATTAAAGCTACGGCGCAAAAATGGGTGAAATAACCAAAATACCCCTCCATCCATCGGCTCGAAATCAAAATATTTTTACGTTTTCAGAACTCTCGTACTCTTACGAGTCTAACCATATAACATTTATCAAAATCGGAGTTCGTTTGCCCCTCCAAATCATCAAAGTTTCTTCTATGAAACTACCCCAATTTTACACCCCAAATCCGAAATTAAAGGAAGAAATTGAGTTTAGATTAGTGAATAATGATCACAAGGGAGTAAAAAATCGTTACCCAACAATTGTCTCTGAAAAGCACGCGAAAAATCACCCAAAACCGAGCTCCCTAGCTTGAGTTTTTGCAAAAATGGTGAAACGCTCGCGGATGAAATTTTATATATTGATTCTGTCTGCCCAGTGAATTACTCTATGCGATCGCATCACACCTATTGCGATCGCAAATAAAAAACTTTCCAGCCTTCCAATTTACCCTATGCGATCGCACACATCCCTTTGCGATCGCATTGCTTAGCATAACAACCCTATGCGATCGCACTCCAAGCTCTGCGATCACGTAGAACAGACTAGAGGACTTGGGACCCCTGCCAAAAACACTATGCGATCGCATAGCACTTCTGCGATCGTAGAGAACAAAACTCCTACAACTATGCGATCACATACCCCCTTCCACAATCGCATAGAACAAATTTTTGCCTCCTCCCAAATCTTCTATGCGATCGCATCAGCCCATTGCGATCGCATAGAGCAACCATCTGCAACACTTATGACAGCAAAAACTGACCTGTTCTTCAACTAGAAATGGTCCGCTTGACCCCCGGAAACACCCCCGAGGCCCCCGGGACCTCAACCAAAACCACCAACCTACTCCAAATCACGATACGAACTTGTTCCAATCATAAAAACCTATCATTAAACACAAAAATCATCAAATTATGGCAGATTCAAGCCTAAGTTCCAACCAAAACTTCCGAAACCTACATGCTATCAAAAACCCGACCAAACGACGTCCGAATGACCTAAAAATTTGCAGACATATCCAAAATCACCTAACGAAGCTACTGCAACTATCGGAATTACATTCCAACTCCCAGATCAAAATCGCACCTATCGACCGGATTTTCAAAAATTCCAAACTTCGTCATTTCAAGCCTAATTGAGCTACGGACCTCCAAAATACATTCTGTACACACTCCCAACGCCGAAATCACCTAACGGAGCTATTGGAACCATCAAATTCCCATTCTGAGGTCGTCTTAACACTATTCTGAATACGGACCATTTTTCAACTATAAAGCTCTCATTTTGGGACTAAGTGTCCCAAAACACTCCAAGTTATAGAACCGAACATTCTGACAAACCACAATAGCATAAATAAACTTAGAGGAAACAATTAATTAGGGATTGGGGCGTAAATTTCAAGAATGACCGGCTGGGTCATTACATCTTCCCACACTTAAACATTCGTTCGTCCTCGAACGAGCATAGAAAACATACCTGAAGTAGTGAAGAGATGATGGTACTGGTTACGCATATCCTGCTCGGTCTCCCAAGTCGCCTCCTCGGCCGGCTGACCCCGCCACTGGACCTTCACCGAAGCGATGTTCTTTGACCTCAACTTCTGATCTGCCTGTCTAAAATGGCCACTGGCTCCTCAACATAGGAGAGATCCTCGTCCAGCTAAACTGAACTGAAATCCAACACGTGCGTCGGGTGACCATGGTATCTCCGGAGCATAGAGACATGAAATACTGGATGGACTCTGGCTAGGCTGGGAGGTAAGGCCAGATCATAAGCAACCTTCCCAACACGCCTCAAAATCCCAAAAGGGACAATGAATCTAAGACTCAGCTTCCCTTTCTTCCCAAACCTCATGACGCCCTTCATGGGCGAGACCCGAAGTAGAACCCGCTTGCCAACCATAAATGCCACATCACGAACCTTCTTGTCTGCATAACTCTTCTATCTGGACTGGGCTGCACGGGGTCTATCCTGAATCACCTTGACCTTGTCCATTGCATCCTGGACCATCTCAGTACCTAGCAACTTGGCCTTGCCCGGCTCGAACAAACCCACTTGGGACCTGCACCTCCTACCATATAGTGCCTCATACGGCTCCATCTGAATGCTGGACTGATAGCTGTTGTTATAAGCAAACTCCTCCAGTGGCAAGAAGTGATCCCATGAACCTCCAAACTCAATCACGCATGCACGGAGCATATCCTCCAAAATCTGAATAGTGTGCTCAAACTGGCCATCCGGCTGGGGGTGAAACGCTATGCTCAGCTCCACCCGAGTACCTAACTCTTGATGCACGGCTCTCCAGAACCGTGAAGTAAACTGAGTGCCTCTGTCTGAAATTTTGAAAACTGGAATACCATGCAACCGGACTATCTCCCTGATGTAAATCTCCGCCAACCGCTCCGATGAGTAAGTAGTGCACACAAATATGAAATGGTCGGACTTGGTCAGCCGATCCATAATGACCCAAATAGAATCAAACTTCCTCGCAGTCTGTGGAAGCCCAGATATGAAGTCCATGGTGATATGCTCCCACTTCCACTCTGGGATCTCAATCTGCTGCAATAACCCCCCCGGACGCTGATGCTCATACTTCACCTGCTGGCAGTTGAGGCACCTAGAAATATAGTCAACAATATCCTTCTTCATCCTCCTCCATCAATAGTGCTGCCTCAAGTCCTGATACATCTTTGCGGCAACCGGATGGATGGAATACCGCGAGCTATGGGCCTATGCTAGAATCAAATCTCGAAGATCATCTACATTGGGCACACAAATACGCCCCTGCATCCTCATCACTCCTTCATCCCCGGTGGTGACATCTCGAGCATCACCACGTCGAACCTTATCCTGAAGATCCTGCAAATAAGGGTCATCAAAATGCCGCTCTCTGATGCGATCAAATAGAGAAAAACGAGAAACCACACAGGACAGAACCCGACTGGGCTCCGAAAGATCCAATCTAACAAACTGCCTGGCCAAAGCTTGAACATCCATCGCCATAGGTCTCTCCGAAGGTGGCAGATATGCCAAACTCCCCAAACTCTCCGCCCGGCGACTCAAGGCATGGACAACCACATTGGCCTTGCCCGGGTGATAAAGAATAGTAATATCATAGTCCTTCAACAGCTCCAACCATCTCCTCTAACGTATGTTCAGGTCCTTCTGCTTAAGCAAGTGCTGCAAGCTCCGATGATCAATGTAAATCTCACAAGGAACCCCATACCAATAATGACGCCAAATCTTCAAGGCGTGAACAATGGCAGCTAGCTCAAGATCGTGAACATGGTAGTTCTTTTCATGCACCTTAAGCTATCGGGACGCGTAGGCAATCACCCTACCGTCCTACATCAATACAGCCCCGAGTCTAACCCGTGAGGCATCACAATATACTGTATAAGAACCCGAACTAGTAGGCAACATCAAGATAAGGGCCAAAGTCAGAGATGTCTTGAGCTTTTGGAAGCTCGCCTCACACTCCTCTGTCCACTGAAAAGGGGCACCATTTTGGGTCAATCTGGTCATTGGTGCTGCGATCGAAGAGAACCCCTCCATAAAGCGACGGTAATATCCCGCCAAACCAAAGAAGCTGCGAATTTCAGTAGCTGAGGAGGGCCTGGGCCAACCCTGCACGGCCTCCACCTTCCTCGAATCCACTCGAATACCCTTGCTCGATACCACGTGGCCTAGAATTTCCACCGAACTGAGCCAAAACTCACATTTAGAGAACTTTGCATATAATTGCTTCTCCCACAGAGTCTGAAGCACTATCCTCAGGTGCTGCTCGTGCTCTTCCTGACTCCGGGAATATACCAAAATATCATCAATGAAAACAATCACTAACGAGTAAAGATATGGCCTGAATACATTGTGCATCAAATGCATAAAAGCTGCTGGGGCATTGGTCAGCCCGAAAGACATAACGAGGAACCCGTACTGACAATACCGAGTCTTAAAGGCAGTCTTCGGGATATCTGGCTCTCGAATCTTCAACTGATGATAACCAGAGCGCAAATCAATCTTAGAGAACACCTGTGCGCCTTGTAGCTGGTCAAATAAGTCATCAGTACGTGGCAAAGGATATCGGTTCTTCACTGTAACTTTGTTCAACTGGCAATAGTCAATACACTTACGCATAGAACCGTCCTTCTTCTTCACAAATAACACAGGATCACCCCAAGGAAAAACACTGGGTCGAATGAAACCCTTACCCAACAACTCCTATAACTGATCCTTCAACTCAAGAGGAGCCATGCGGTTTGGAGGGATAGAAATGGGCTGATTGCCCGGCAATAAGTCAATACCAAAATTGATATCTCCGTCGGGCGGCATGCCCGGGAGATCAACTGGAAATACATCAGAGAAATCACGTACCACTAGGGCGGAATCAATAGAAGGAGTGTCTACAGTGACATCCCTCACATAAGCTAGATAAGCTGCACACCCCTTCTCAACCATATGCTGAGCTTTGAGAAAGGAAATAACACGGCTGGGGGTGTGATCTAGAGTACCACTCCACTCAATACATGGAATGCATGGCATAGCCAGCGTCACTGTTTTGGCGTGACAATCAAGAATAGCATAGTGGGGCGACAACCATTCCATGCCCAGAATAATATCAAAATCAACCATACCGAGCAATAAAAGATCAGCTCTAGTCTCAAAACAACAAATAGTGACCAAACACGACCGATACACACGGTCCACAACCAAGGAATCTTCCACCGGAGTAGAAATATAAATGGGGGCACTCAAAGAATCCCGAGGCGCACCCAGATGTGAAACAAAATAAGAGGAAACATATGAGAAAGTAGAACCAGGATCAAATAGAACTGATGCCTCTCTGTGACTAACCAAGATAATACCTGTGATAACAGAATCGAAGGCGACAGCTGCGGCGCGGATCAAGAATGGCATAAAATCTGGCCTAACCCCTCCCTCGAGGGTGGCCTCTGTCACCCCGATCCCCCCCTGGATGGCTAGGCAGGTGGCGTGGCAGGTGGGGCAGGAACGGTTGCATGTTGCCCCTGTGAACCACGCTGAGGCTGCAAAGTCTGTGGAGGCGCTCCTCTCCTACGCCTGGGCACTCCCTAACTAGATGGCGAGTATCCCCACACTCAAAACAAGCCCTGGGAGGACGCGGTGGCTGTGGCTGACCGGCCCCTCTCCCACTGGACTGACCCCTGGAGGTACCCCGCGCAGGAGGCGCACTAGAAACTAGGGGAGCATAGTAAGGCTCCTGAGGTGCTGGATGAGCTGGAGTACTACTAGCTGCTGGCAATGCTGAATGAAATGGACGACCAGAATAACCCGTGTCAAATCGATCGACTGCTGAAGTATGGGCACCAGAGAAATGACCCGACTCACGAGACATCTTGGCCTCCCTCTCTCCTGTCGCTCTCTAGTGAGCATACCCTCGATCCGTCCGGCAATACTCACCGCCTGCTGATACGGTACATCCGTATCCAGCTCTCTAGCCATGGTAGACCGGATAGGCAGAATAAGACCCTCAATAAACCTCTGCACTCTCTCCCGGACCGTGGCGACCAAGGCCGGTGCATGTCTGGCTAATCGGGTGAAATTGATGGCATACTCAGATACGATCATAGAGCCCTGGCGAAACTGCTCAAACTCTGCTTGCCAAGCATCCCTAAGTCTCTGGGGAACAAACTCCCTCAAAAACATACCAGAAAACTGTGTCCAGGTCAACGAGACAGACTCGTCTGGAATATCCAACTCATATGTGCGCCACTAATCATAAGCGGCCCCTCGAAGCTGAAAAGCAATAAAGGAAACCCCACTGGTGTCCACTATATCCATAGTACGGAGGATGCGATGACACTCCTGCAGTAATCCCAATGCATTATCTGAAGCTAAGCCACTAAACACTGAGGGATCATACTTCTTGAACCTCTCCAACCTGCGCTGCTCGTCCTCAGAGGCAGCTGGCCCACCTCCGGGATGTATTGGTGCGGCAGGCGGTATAGTAATAACCTCTAGAACCTGCTCCACGGGCTCTCGCTGCTCAGGTGTGCGGGCTACTGAAGTCCGGGCCCCTCCCCTGGCCTGAAATGTAGATGCAGCGAGAGGAAGCAACCCCGCCTGAGCTAGAGTAGTGTACATGCTCATAAACTAGGCTAGAGTCTCCTAGAGTGCTGGAGTTGTAGTACCTGTAGTAGGTGTACCAGGTGCCTGCGCTCCAACCTGATCTACCGGTGGTTCCTCAACGGCAGCGTGCACGGGTGTTGTGGCTACACCTCGGGCGCATCCTCGACCTCTACCCCATCCCCAGCCTCTGGTGGCGGCAGCAGGGGGTGCAGGCGCCTAATCCTCAGGAGTAGCACGTGTCCTCACCATTTGTGAGAGAATAGAAGACATAAGTTTAGATTTGGTGTCAAAATATTACACGACAAGGAATTCAAAAGAAATGAAGAGTTTCCTAAACAGTTGCATAGCCCCTCGTAGATAAATACGGACGTCTCCGTATTGATCAGCAGGACTCTAAATAACTTTTCTGTGTCCCGTGAGTCCTATGAACCTAGAGCTCCGATACCAACTTGTCACAACCCTAGTTCACCAATCGTGAACCTGTCATGACGGCACCCAGTCTTCGCGACTAGGTAAGCCTAACACAATGCGGAATGTACAACTCTTATGAATAAAAGTTAAGATAACTGCGGAATAATATAAAAAAAAATGTAATAAGCATCGCTCGGCACATACACTTCACCTAAAATACTAGAAAGAAATACAACCACCAAGACCCAGAAACTCACGGGCAACACAGACTAAGAGAGGACAACTGTAGCTCTATACATCAAGAGTGTCTACACAACGAAAATAAAGGAATAACTGAAATCACTAAGAAGATAGAAGAAGACCCTCCGGATCTGCGGACGTAGTAGATTCAAACCTCGAGTCTCCTGAAAATGCTCCTAAGTCATCGGTAGTGCGCCTGATCGGATGGACCTGGATCTGCACAACAAAAGTGTGCATAAGAGTAGCATGAGTACACCATGGCGGTACTCAGTAAGTGCCAAGCCTAACCTCGATGGAGTAGTGACGAGGAAGGTCAGGGCCCTACCGAGAAATAATAAAAAAATACGATAATAATACCGAACAATACAAAATTGGAATAAGTCTGAAATAACAACAAATGAGATAAATACTACAAGCCGTCTACAGTTAAGCTAACAAAGAGAAATCAACACAACAAGTACAAATCAACAAAATCCAGGATCTCCGAGAATTGAACCCGCAGTCCCTTTTATACTCAGCAACTCAGGATCTGCGGGAATCGAACCCGCAGTCCATATATCAATATCACAGGATCTCCGGGAATTGAACTCGCAGTCCTTCATATTAGTATCACAGGATCTCCAGGAATTGAACCTGCAGTCCGTATATCAGTATCTCAGGATCTCCAGGAATTGAACCCGCAGTCCGTATATCAGTATCTCCGGGAATTGAACCCGCAGTCCTTTACCTCAGTAGTACAGGATCTCCGAGAATTGAACCCACACTCCTCAGAACACAAACACAAACAAATAAGATAAAAACACAGAGAAATATGAAGTACACTGCTACAATTAACAACTAAATGCAGTCTCAATAGGTTTCAGGGAGTTCAATTAGGACAAATAGGCATTTAGACAGATAATCCTATCTAATCATGCTTCCCTAGCTAACACAGGATAAATCTTGCAATTAAACCAATTAAATAACAAAGATAACACAGATTGAGCAGTTCAAGTAAGGTGGTTTTCAACAATTTGCGTAAGTACACGCCCGTCACCTCGCGTACAAGGCACTTAAATCAACACATATATAACCTAGGGGAGGAAATCCCCCACGCAAGGTTAGACAAGTCACTTACCTCAAATCCCGGTACAAAACCGCTAAGAAATGACTCCCTTGCAACGAGTATCTGACTCCGAGTGGCCCAAATCTATTCAAACCAATTACATAGTGTAAATAACATCGCAAGTAACTAATTACACAGATAAAATTAAAGTTGCGGTGCGAAAATGGGTGAAATGACCAAAATACCCATCTAGCCATCAGCTCGGAATTGAAATATTTTTATGTTTTCAGAACCCTCGTACTCTCACGAGTCTAACCATATAAAATTTATCGAAATCATAGTTCGTTTGCCCCTCCAAATCATCAAAATTTCTTCTATGAAACTACCCCAATTTTACACCCCAAATCCGAAATTAAAGGAAGAAATTAAGTTTAGATTAGTTAATAATGATCACAAGGGAGTAAGAAATTGTTACCCAACAATTGTCTCTGAAAAGCACGCGAAACATCACTCAAAACTGAGCTCCCTAGCTTGAGTTTTTCCAAAAATGGTGAAACCCTCGCGGATGAAATTTTATATACTAATTCTTCCTACCTAGTTAATTACTCTATGCGATCGCATCACACCTATTGCAATCGCATAGAACAAACTTTCCAGTCTTCCAATTTACCCTATGCTATCGCACACATCCCTTTGCGGTCGCATTGCTTAGCATAACAACCCTATGCGACGCACTCCAAGCTCCGCGATCGCGTAGAACAAACTATAGGACCTGGGACCCCTGCCAAAAACACTATGCGAACGCATAACACTTCTGCGATCGTAGAGAACAAAACTCCTACAGCTATGCGATCGCATACCCCCTTCCGCGATCGCATAGAACAAATTTTTGCATCCTCCCAAACCTTCTATGGCATTGCATCAGCCCATTGCGATCACATAGAGCAATCGTCTGCAACACTTATGACAGCAAAAACTGACCTGTTCTTCAACTAGAAATGGTCCATTTGACCCCCGCAAACACACCCGAGGCCCCCAGGACCTCAACCAAAACCACCAACCTACTCCAAATCACGATACGAACTTGTTCCAATCATAAAAATCTATCATTAAACAGAAAAATCATCAAATTACGGCGGATTCAAGCCTAAGTATCAACCAAAACTTCCGAAACCTACATGCTATCAAAAACCCGACCAAACGACGTCCGAATGACCTAAAAATTTGCAGACATATCCAAAATTACCTAACGAAGCTACTACAACTATCAGAATTACATTCCAACTCCCGGATCAAAATCTCACCTATCGACCGGATTTCCATAAATTCTAAACTTCGGCATTTCAAGCCTAATTTAACTACGGACCTCCAATATACATTCCAAACACACTCCCAACCCCGAAATCACCTAACAGAACCATCAGATTTCCGTTCCGAGGCCGTCTTAACACTGTTCTTAATACGGGCCATTTTTCAACTATAAAGCTCTCATTTAGGGACTAAGTGTCCCAAAACACTCCAAATTCTGAAGCCGAACATCCCGGCAAACCACAATAGCAGAAATGAACTTAGGGGAAACAGTTAATTAGGGATCGGGGCGTAAATTTCAAAAACGACTGGCCGGGTCATTACATTAATACATCATTTTATCAAATAATCTTCCATTAATTCTCTGAAATTGGGTATAAATTGAGGGATTTAGGGCTTGGATTTTGGCTATGAAAAATCATGATTTTCCGGTTCATTTGAAGTCCGATTTTGATAAATTTTATATGCACGGACTCGTTGCGAGATAAGGATTCTGAAAATGTAACTTTCGTAATTTTTCAAGAAGCGGGCTCGGGGCTCGGGTTTTGGCAACATCGTATTTTTGGGTATTTTTCGAGTCCTTTCGATTGGGTTATGATTCATTAGTTTATTTTGACGTATTCTTGTTGATTTTGATTAGATTTGGCACCCGAGGAGGTCAATTTGCGAAGCAAGCGCAAGGCGAGCTAGGACTTTTGCCGGTTCGAGGTGAGTGGTAGTAATGAATGATATACTGAGGGTTTGAAACCCCGTATTTGCACTATACAGTGCTATATTGAGATGAAACACGCGTCATGTGACGAGCGTGGTGATATTGTGACTGGGGATTTAGACTTGGTCCCTCCCGATTGATAGTTTACTGTGTATATTGACTGAGACTAAGCTTATATTCGTATAATTGGGCTAGTTTCCATGTTTGGGGCCTTGTGCCGATCTGAATCTTAGGGAAGCCTTTGCAGCTAAATGACCCCTATATCATATTGAACACATACTCTCAGCCGTACTCATAGCTCTATAGCCTGACATGAACCAGTACTAGATATGTACTCTAAGTGAGAAGACCTAGGGTTGAATACCCTGTTCTAGCTGAGTGGGGCCGAGAGGCCGAGTCTATATTGACCGAGAGGGGTCGAGGACCCATAGTGAGATATATATACCGGATCGGGCTGCACGCTACAGCAGTATATACATATACATGTATTGGATCGGACTGCACGCCACAACATTTTATATATATATATATATATATATCAGACTGCACGTTGCAGTGATATATATATGGATCGGACTGCACGCCACAGTGATATATATGTGGATCGGACTGCACGCCGCTATATTATAGCGCTTGGGCTAAAGGAGCCCCTCCGAAGTCTGTACACAACCCAAGTGAGCGTACTTATATATTATTGGATTAGGCTGCACGCCGCAGTATTATATCTATTATATTGGATCGGGCTGTATGCCGCAGCATTATATATACATATATATATATATTGGATTAGGCTGCACGCCGCATCATTATATCTATTATATTGGATCGGGTTGCAGGCCGCAGCATTATATATTCATATATATATTAGATCGAGCTGCACGCCGCAGCAGTATGAGTGAGGATCGGGCTGCACGCCACAACAGTGTTGGATTAGTGTTGGATCAATGTGAGATAGTAGTAGAGTGGAATCGGACTTACCATTTTAGAGATGATTTAACTGTACTATTATTCTTAGAACTATTTAGTGTTCATACAGGTGTTCTTACTTTCAGTTATTATTTATTGATTACTACTCACTAATTAGAAGTACTCACTCTACTCCTTGCAACTCTGTGTAGATACAGTGATCCAGAAGGGCACCTGAGCTTTACACTGCTATTTTTACTATCAACTGAGGAGATATCGACGTAGTTGTCGGCGTCTGCAGGACGCGATCTCCCCCTTTCCTTATTTATCTCTTGATTTTCCTGCTTAGTCATCAGTCGTATAGGATTTACTCTTCTATTAGAGGCTCAGACTTGTGACACCGGATTCATTGGGATGTATTGCAGTTATTTTTACTTCCGCATTATTATTATTGTTATAAAAACAAGCCAGTTAATTTTAAATGGAACAATCTTATTTAACAATTATAGGTTATCTAGAAAATTGTCGGGCTTGCCTAGCAATATGTTGGGTTCCATCACGACCGGGGTTTGGGTCGCGACAAGTTGGTATCAAAGTCTAGGTTATCAGGTCTCGCGAGTCATGAGCCGGTTTAGTAGTATCTCGCGGATCGGTACAGAAATGTCTGTACTTATCCTCGGGAGGCTGCAGAACCTTTTAGGAAAACTTTAAATTCTTAAAGTTCATGTCGTGTGACTTTGTTGATCCGAAACTAAACTTTGGTATTCTATTCTCTCGCAGATGGCGATGACTCGTGCTATAAGACGAAGCGGACGACCACCATTGCCACATGCTAGAGGCCGTGGACGCGTCCGTGGTCGTGGTAGGGGTAGAGCAGCTGGGCCAGTGCCAGTTGACCCACCAACTGTTCCCATTCTAGATCAACCTCTAGTTGCAGAGGTCCCAGCAGCACCAGTTCAGGCGCCAGTTGTGCCCATTATTATTTTGGGTCTACAGGAGACCCTAGCTCAGATATTGACGGTTTGAACTAGCCTGGCTCAGGCAGTTTCAGCCTCCACCACAGCAGCTACATCCGGGACCGGGGGTGGTCATCAGACCCCCACAACCCGCACTCCAAAGAAGGTAGTGCAGGGCCTTTAGACACCTGAGGCTCCACCGGTCAAACCAGTGGCTCCAACTCAGCCAGTTATTCATATTCAGGGTGACATGGTCCCAGTGATGCCTGACGACGAGCAGCGTTGTCTTGAGAGGTTTAGCAGACTTTCACCTCCTATGTTCAGTGGTACTCCGGGCGAGGACGCCCAAGGTTTTCTCGACAAGTGCCATTAGATACTCCGTACATCATGGATTCTTGAGTCGAGTGGTGTGTCATTTACTAATTTCCAGTTTCAGGGAGCAGCCTTCACATGGTGGGAGGCTTATGAGCACCGTAGGCTGGTACGTGCGGCACCATTAACATGGCAGTAGTTCTCCACTATCTTTTTGGAGAAGTGGATACCCCGATCTCAGAGGGAGGAGTCACGTAGATAGTTTAAGTGGCTCTGCCAGGGGGATATGACAGTGTCAGAGTATGAGGTGAGGTTTGCTTAGTTAGCTAGATGTGCACCATGGATGGTTCCTATTGATCGGGAGAGGATCATGCGCTTTGTGGATGGACTTATTTATCCTATTCATATTTTGATGACCCGAGAGAGGGTCCCGAGTCATTCATTTGAGGATGTTGTTGATATAGCTCCCGACATTGAGACAGACCGTCGGCGAGAGCGAGAGGAGAGGAAGGCCAAAAGGCCTCGGGGATCAGCTAGTTCCAGTAATACTCAGACTAGAGGCTAGAGTCAGCAAAGCTGAGGTCGCTCTTTTAGATCTTTACAGCCAGCCCGCTCAGAGTATCGTAGGTCGTCTTCTGCCCAAGGTCATCAGGGTTCTTATCAGGGCCAGCCATCTCTCAGTGCCCTACCAGCGCAGAATTCATCTCAGGCTCCATCTGTTTAGGGTTCTTCCCGACCTAGTTCTTCTGCTGGACACTCCGGTGCGAGGGGTTCCCTTCAATCCCTACCCCCATCACCTGTGAGTTGCTTTGAGTGTGGGGAGTTTGGGTATATCCGGAGAGAGTGTCCCCGTCTTGTATCCAAGACATATCAGTAGAGGGGACAAACCTTATCTTCTGGTCCATCTACTTCAGCACCCGCCCCACCAGCTAGGGGTGAGGGTCAGGAAGCCAGGGGTCGCCCTCGAGGGGGAGGCCGATCAGGTGGTCAGGCTCGTTGCTATGCTTTTCAGGGCCATTTAGATGCGATCGCTTCAGACGTTGTTATTACAGGTATTATTTCAATCTGCCATAGAGATGCCTCAGTTTTGTTTGATCCTTGTTCCATGTATTCTTATGTATCTTCATATTTTTCTCCTCATTTGGGCACGACCCGAGGGTGTCTTGCATTGCCTGTGCATGTATCTACCCTAGTAGGCGATACCATTGTTGTGGACCATATGTACCGGTCCTGTTTTGTCACTATTGGGGGTCTGGAGACCCAAATAGACTTGCTGCTATTGAGCATGATTGATTTTTATGTCATTTTGGGCATGGACTGGCTATCTCCGTGTCATGCTATTCTAGACTGTCATGCTAAGACAGTCATTTTGGCTATGCCAGGTATTCCGAGGATTGAGTGGCGAGGCATGACTGATTATGTACCCAACAGGGTAATATCTTTCCTCAAGGCCCAACAGATGGTTGGGAAGGGATGTCTATCGTATTGGCATTTGTGCAGGACATTGGAGCTGAGAGTCCCAGTATTGATTTTGTTCCCGTTGTGAGAGATTTTCCTGATGTGTTTCCCTCAGACCTGCCGGGCATGCTGCCGGATAAGGATATTGACTTTGGGATTGATTTGGTACCGGGCACTCAACCTATTTCTATTCCTCCTTATCGTATGGCACCAGCTGAGTTGAAAGAATTGAAGGAGCAGCTTTAGGAACTCCTACATAAGGGGTTCATTCGAACGAGTGTGTCACAGTGGGGTGCACCGGTCTTGTTTGTTAAGAAGAAGGATGGCTCAATAAGGATGTGTATTGATTACATGCAGCTGAACAAAGTAACAGTGAAGAACAAGTATCCTCTGCCATGCATTGATGACTTATTGATCAGCTCCAGGGAGCTAGGGTGTTCTCGAAGATTGATCTTTGTTCATTCTGATATTATGAAGACAACCTTTAGAGCGAGATATGGGCACTATGAGTTTCTTGTGATGTCTTTTGGGCTGACCATGCCCCAGCCGCATTCATGCATTTTATGAACAGTGTGTTTCAGCCATATTTGGAATCCTTCGTGATCATGTTTATAGATGATATCCTGGTGTACTCCCGTATCCAGGATGAGCATGCTCAGCATCTGAGAGTTGTATTACAGAGGTTGCGGGAGGAGAAGCTGTATGCCAAGTTCTCCAAGTGTGAGTTCTGGCTCGAGTCTGTGGATTTCCTTGGGCACGTGGTGTCCAGTAATAGTATTCATGTGGATCCGAAGAAGATAGAGGCAATGCAGAGTTGGCCTAGACCGACCTCAGCCACGGAGATTCGTAGTTTCCTAGGATTGGCAGGGTATTGTCGCCGATTTGTTCAGGGATTCTCTTCTATTGCTTCACCCTTGACTAGGTTGACTTAGAAGGGTGCTCCATTTATGTGGTCCGAGAAGTGTGAGCTTTCAAAAGCTCAAGACATCATTGACCATGGCGCCAGTTTTGATATTGCCGTCAGCTTTAGATTATTATACTGTGTATTGTGATGCCTCAAGATTTGTCATTGGATGTGTGTTGATGTAGGAGGGTAGAGTTATTGCTTATGCTTCTCGCCAGTTGAAGCCCCATGAGAAGAACTACCCTGTGCACGATTTGGAGTTAGCAGCCATAGTTCACGCTCTGATGATTTTGAGACATTACTTGTATGGTGTTTCTTGTGAGGTGTATATTGGTCATCGCAGACTTCAGCATCTGTTCAAACAGAAGGATCTTAATTTGAGACAGCAGAGATGGCTTGAGTTGCTTAAGGATTAAGATATTACTATATTGTATCATCCGAGGAAGGACAATGTTTACTCAAAATTTCCCAAAATGCCCCTAGGCCCACGTGGTCGAAACTCGGGGTTCGGACTAAAATCCAGTTACCCATTCCCTCACGAGTTCAATTATATGATTTGTTTTGAAATCGGACCTCAAATCGAGGTCCAACTCCCCAATTTATGAAAAACCTAGGTTCTACCCAAAAACATCAATTTCAACCATAAAAACCTTTGATTTCTCATGGAAAACATGTTTAATTATGTTAGGATTTGAAAGAGTTCAGTCAAAATCGACTTACAAGTGATTTGGAGTGATATTGCTCTTGAAAAATCGCCTATGGGGTTTTGGGTTTTGAAAGAATGGTGAAAAGGGGGTCTAAAATCGTTTAAGTATAAAATTGCACAGGTGCGGATGTGGGAATTGCGAACTTTTGTTCACAATTGCGAACATGACAGGACAGCCCTCAGACCTCGCAATTGCGAGCTCTTTGTTCGCATTTGCAAACATAAGCAAAGCTTGGGTTTTTCGCATTTGTGATGATTTGTTCGCATTTCCGAACATAGGCCAATTCTGGGTCTCTTCGCATTTGCGAAGGATTTGTTCGAATTTGCGAACTCAGGCTAAATTGGGGCTGCTCACATTTGCGAGTGATTTTTTTCATTTGCGAAGATAGAAGTTGGGAAAAATACCAGCTGTGGTTATTTTAAAATTTCCTCTCACGGCATATCTAATCTTCACCCGAGCCCTCAAGCTCCAAACCAAACATGCACACAACCTCAAAAACATACCACGAATTTGCTCGCGCGATAAAATTGCCAATATAACATCATTTTCATAGAATCAAGCCTCAAATTCATGATTTCTTCTCTTAAATTTCATAAACTTTCAAACTTGGAACTCATAGTTCAAAAAAGGTCAAATGACATTCAAAAAGTTAAAACGACATTAAATAATATATAAGACTTGTACCGGGCGTCGGAACCAAAATACGAGCTCGATACTATGGTCTTTTAATCAATTTTCATTTCCATTTTCCTTAATAATTTCAGAAGAACAATTTAACAGAAAAATTCATATCTCGGGCTCTAGGCCTCGGAATTTGACTCGGGTCCGGGTCTGTTTACCAAAAATGTTGACCAAAGTCAACTATATCAATATTAATATCAAAATTCTTCAAATTTTACATAGAATTCACATATTTTAACAAAAATAATTTCCGGCTATGCGCCCGGACTGCGCATGTAAATCGAGGCAATATAAAATAAGGTTTTCAAGGCCTTGGTAGCATGGAACAGATGAGGAAAATAGGTGATGACCCTTTGGTTCGTCACATCCTCCACCTCTAAAACAACCTTTCATCCTCAAACGGACAAGAGAAGGAAGTACCTGAGTCGGGGAACAAATGTGGGTAACGGCTCCGCATATCAGACTCGGACTCCCAGGTCAATGCCTTTGGAGGCTCACCTCTCCATTAGACACGCACAGAAGGGAAACTCTTCAACCTCAACTGTTGAACCTACCAGTCTAGAATAGCCACCGGCTCCTCCTCGTAAGATAGATCCTTGTCCAAATGGACAGTACTGAAGTCTAACACATGTGTAGGATCACTGTGATACCTCCGAAGCATAGATACATCAAAAGCTGGATGCACAGTTAATAAGTTAGGTGGCAGTGCAAGTTTAAATGCCACCTCTCCCCCTCGATCCAGAATCTCAAAAGGACCAATATACCTAGGGCTGAGCATGCCCTTCTTTCCGAATCTCATCACGCCCTTCGTAGGCGACAACCGGAGCAATACCTGCTCACCAAACATGAAATCCACATCTCGGACGTTATGGTCTGCATAACTCTTCTATCTGGACTGATCTGAATGCAACCGCTCCTGGATAGTCTTGACCTTATCTAAGGCCTCCTGAACTAGGTCCGTACCCAGCAACCGAGCCTCTCCCGGCTCAAACCATCCGACTGGAGACTGACATCGCTTACCATAAAACGCCTCATATGGAGCCATCTGAATGCTAGACTGGTAGTTATTGTTGTAGGAAAACTCTGCTAATGGCAAAAACTGCTCCCACGAGCCCCCAAAATCAATGACACAAGCTCGGAGCATGTCCTCTAGTATTTGAACAGTTCTCTCGGACTGACCATCAGTCTGAGGATGAAATGTTGTACTCAACTGAACCTGGGTGCCTAACTCCTTCTGGACCGCTCTCCAGAAATGTGAGGTAAACTGCGTACCCCGATCTGAGATAATAAACACCGGCACTCCATGTAGGCGAACAATCTCCCGAATGTAAATCTCTGCTAACCTCTCAGATGAGTAGGAGACTGATACTGGAATGAAGTGTGCTAACTTGGTCAGCCTATCAACAATGACCCAAATAGCATCAAATTTCCTCCGAGTCAACGGAAGTCCAGTAAGGAAGTCCATTGTAATCCGCTCCCATTTCCACTCGGGAATTTCAATTCTTTGGAACACACCACCAAGCCTCTGGTGCTCATATTTAAACAAACAACAACAACAACAAATACCCAGTATAGTTCCACAGGGTGAGGGTAATATGTACGCAGGCCATACCCCTACCCGATAGGGCAGAGAGGCTGTTTCCGATCGACCTTCGACGAAAGATCGAGAAAAGGAAAAAAAACACAAAAACAAAAACAAAACAAAAAGAAAACAAAAGGAAAAACATTAGTAACTCTAGAATAAACCATAAAAACTTACATATAAAAGGGGAAAGTAAACAAAGCAACAACATGAACAAAAGGCATTAGTAATTCTAGGAGTACTCAGAAAGAATTTAACTTATCGGGAACCCTCCCCCCGACCCATCCCTATCCCGTGTAATAATAGAAGCCCCTAACCTACAACCTTGATACTAGACCTTCATACTTTCCTATCAAGATCCATGTCCTCGGAAATCCGCATAATAGTCATGTCCCGCCTAATCACCTCCTCCCAATACCTCTTGTTCCTCCCTCTGCCACGAGTCGCGCCAACTACCGACAGTCACTCGTAACTCCTCACCGGTGAATCAGGGCTTCTCCTTCGCACATGCCCGAACCACCCGAGTCTCACTTCTCGCAGCTTCTCATCCACTGGGGCTACCCCTACCATTTCCCGAATAACTTCATTCCTGACCCTATCTAACCTGGTGTGCGAATACATCCACCTGAGCATCCTCATCTCCGCTACCTACATTCTCCGGATATGGGAGTTCTTCACTAGCCAGCACTCAGCCCCATACAGCATTGCTGGTCTAACCACAGCTCTATAAAACTTTCCCTTGAGATACCGTGGCACTTTCTTGTCACACAAGACTCCCGACGCAAGCCTCCATTTCGACCACCCAGCCCCTATTCGGTGAGAGAAATCCCCGTCGATCTCTCCGTCACCCTGGATCACCGACCCAAGATATCTGAAACTGTCCTTCTTGGCGATGACGTGAGAACCAAGCTTCACGTCCCTACCAGCTCCTTCTTCGCTCGGCTCAGAGCTAAACTTGCACTCCAGGTATTCAGTCTTAGACCTGCTTAGTCTGAAACCCTTTGACTCGAGGGTCTGTCTCCAAACTTCCAACCTCTCATTAACACCGACCCTTGACTCGTCTATTAAGACAATATCGTCGGCGAATAGCATACACCATGGCACGTCTCCTTGGATATGCCGAGTTAGAGCATCCATCACCAAAGCAAACAGGAGGGGGCTGAGCGCCGATCCTTGGTGAAGGCCCATTTCCACAGGGAAGTGGTCTGTGTCTCCACCCACCATCCTAACCCTGGTCTTAGCGCCATCATACATATCCTTGATCATCCTAATATAGTCCTCCGTCACGCTCTTCGCCTCCAGGCACCTCCATAACACCTCTCTTGGAACCTTGTCATACGCCTTCTCCAAGTCGATAAACACCATGTGAAAGTCCTTTTTCTTGTCCCTAAACTGTTCCACCAATCTCCTGACAAGGTGGATAGCTTCTGTGGTGGAACGGCCCGACATGAAACCAAACTGGTTCGCTGAGATTGACGTCATCACCCTCACCCTCACCTCAACCACCCGCTCCCATACTTTTATGGTGTGGCTTACTAATTTGATGCCTCTTTAGTTATTGCAACACTGGATGTCACCTTTATTCTTATAAACAGGCACAACTGTGCTCCACCTCCACTTCTCTGGCATCTTCTTAGACATGGAGATCGCATTGAACAACCTGGACAGCCACTCCACTCCTGCCCTACCCATGTATTTCCAAAACTCCACCGGAATTTCGTCTAGTCCGGTCGCTCGACCCCTACTCATCCTACGCAAAGCCTCCACGACCTCCTCTACTCTATGCGCCTGCAGAACCCCAGATCCCTATGGTGCTCTGAGTCCCTCAGCTCCCCTAACTCTATGTCTTGGTCCTCTTCCTCGTTGAGCAGGTCTCAGAAGTACACCTCTGCCTGACCTGAGCCTCCCCCATCAGAACTCTACTATCCTCGTCTTTGATGCACCTAACTCGATCCAGGTCCCGCGCATTCTTCTCCCTCACTTTAGCTAACCAAAATAACGTCCTGTCCCCTCCTTTCTCTTCTAATTCCTCATACATGCGCCCAAATGTTGCATTCTTCGCTTCTGTGACCGCCAACTTTGCCTCCCCCCTCGCCTCCTTATAGCGGTCCATGTTCACTCTCCTTTCCTCCTCGCTCGAGCTCTAATCTGAGCAAATGCCGCCTTCTTTGCCTCCACTTTTCCTTGGACAGCCTCGTTCCACCACCAGTCACCTTGATGCCTGCCTGAATATCCTTTGGCTACTCCGAGCACATCTCGCGCTGCCTCCCTGACCAGATCAGCCGTCACAGTCCACATAGCATCCGCTTCCCCAGAACTTCTCCAGACACCTCCATCAACTAACCTCCTTTCCAACTCCAGGGTATTCTCCTTAGTCAAGGATCCCCACCTAATCCTCGACCGGCCCCGGGCGCCCCTCCTCTTCCTCTTCACCCATATACCGACATCCATCACTAGGAGTCTATGGAGAGTTGAGAGGCACTCCCCCGGGATGACCTTACAGTCCTTGCACAACCCTCTATCGTTTCGTCTGATGAGGAGGTAATCTATCTGAGTCTTTGCTACCGAACTTTTGAAAGTAACCAAGTGTTCCTCCCTTTTCTGAAAATCTGAGTTCGCAATCCAAAGATCATAAGCCCTGGCGAAATCAAGTAGAGAAGAGCCTCCCCCGTTCCTAACCCCGAGCCTATAGCCCCCATGGACCTCACCAAAACCCCCAGCATCGGTGCCAATGTGGCCATTAAAATCTCCTCCAATAACTAACTTCTCAGATAGAGGAATACTACTAGCCAGCTCGTCCAAGCCTTCCCAAAATTGCCTCTTAACCTCCTGCTCTAATCCTACTTGAGGCGCGTAAGCGCTGATGACATTGAGGACGCATCCACCTATAACCAACTTGATAGACATTAACCTATCATTCACTCGCCTAACCTCGATCACGGACTCTCGAAGGTCCCTATCCACTAAGATACCTACTCCATTCTTACCCTTCACGGACCCAGAGTACAATAGCTTGTCTCCGTCTACATTCTTCGCCTTCGACCCTTTCCACCTAGTCTCCTACAAACAAGCTATGTTGACCCTCCTCTTCTGAAGAATTTTTGCCAGCTCCAAGGACTTACCAGTCAGGGTGCCTACGTTCCACGACCCTATTCTTAAATGCAAAACGTCTGCTACCCCTTTACTACCCTTGTCTCTCGAGCCGCCCCCAAAACCATTCCCTGCCCCCTGCCAACTCCTACCCCCACCCCCCGAGGACATGACCTTGTACTACCATTCCCAACCGCTGCCACTATCCTTCATACCGCCTATGAGTACCAGAGATGCACACCCAAAATTTAGCAATATACGAGGAGAAGAGTAAGCTATATAGCGCCCGAGAGAACCACACAGAAGGTAGCTAGAAAAACCAGTATGAGTATAGTGTAAATAAGGGATCGAGAGGTACCAATTCCCGAACCTGGTAGTTGGTTTTGATGCTCCTGAAGTTGGATACTTTCAGCTCTTGCACTTCTTAGATGGAGATCGATTCCCTCTACTCTTCCAGCTAACGCAAGTTCGCCTTGTCCGCCATGATTAACACTTGTAGATCACACACACAAAAACAAACCACACAAAAATACGGGTGGTGGTGGAAAGGGGCTGTCGTTGTGGTAGAGGAGGAGAGAGGAGAGAAGATAGGCACATAGTAGAAATAAAGAAAAGTAAAAGCAAAAAACGAGAGAAAGAAAATATATTCAAGCAGGAATCGATTAAACCACAACAAAATAGGTGGAGTAGAAATGATAACCACCTAAAGGACCACAAAAGCTGTGACTAAATTGAGCTTCGAAAATGAAAAAGCTACAAGTAGGGAGAAGAAGGAGCACTAACCTGAGATCTGAACACTGAGAGAGAGAAAGTTGAGAGAGCCAACTCAAATGACAACGTTTATACCAATGGAGCTTACACCCACCCGTTCGGTTATCTAAATTCAGCAATGCAGGATATGGTTCAAAATCATCAAGCTTCCAAACATTTCCGGTGAGAGGCTCTGTAAGCTCAAAATTGGGAGGTCTGAAACCAAGAGAGACACCTTTGGACTCTGTCCTTGCAGCTCGTATCACTAGCTTCCTCACCGGCAGAATTCTCCTGTGTTACAGAGGATAATAGCCCTGCTTCAAGTAGCAGAGCGAGGACAAAGAAGAAGAAGCAGTTGTAGCGGCGGTGGATAACGTGCGCGTGAGCGATAGTAAACATGCGCCGGTTGATGTCACGGTGACCGTTGGAGAAAAGCTGGTGCTCATATTTAACCTACTGACAATTTAGACACCGAGCAACATACACAACAATGTCCTTCTTCATCCTATGCCACCAATAGTGCTGCTGCAAGTCCTGATACATCTTCGCGGCACCCGGGTGATAGAATATCGAGAACCGTGGGCTTCCGCTAAGATCAACTCTCGAATCCCCTCAACATTGGGCACACAGACTTGCCCTTGCAATCTCAATACTTTGTCATCATCTAAGGTTACCTTCGTAGCAACTCCCCGCCGCATAGTGTCCCTCAGGTCACGCAAATAAGGATCATCGAACTGCCTCTCATGGATACACTCCAATAGAGAAGAATGAGCGACTGTGCAGGCCAACCCCCTGCTAGGCTAAAAAATATCTAACCTCACGAACCGATTAGCTAAGGCCTTAACATCTAGAGCAAGCGGTCTCTGGCTGACCGGAATATAAGGGAGACTACCCATGCTGGCAGACTTCCTACTCAACGCATCAGCCACCACATTGGCCTTACCTGGGTGATATAAGATAGTAACATCATAATATTTCAGCAACTCTAACCATCTCCACTGTCGCACGTTTAACTCTTTTTGCTTGAATAAATACTGAAGACTTTTGTGATCTGTGTATACCTCACACGCCACACCATATAGATAATGCCTCCAAATTTTTAATGCATGAACAACCGCTGCCAACTCAAGGTCATGAACCGAATAATTCTTCTCATGGATTTTCAACTGCCTCTAAGCATATGCAATAACCATGCCATCATGCATCAATACCGCTCCAAACCCAGTGCGGGATGCATCACAATAGACTGTGTAAGGCCCTGAACCCGTGGGCAAAATCAACACTGGTGCCATAGTTAGAGCTGTCTTGAGCTTCTGAAAGCTCGCCTCACACTCATTTGACCACTTGAACTGGGCACCCTTCTGGGTCAACTTGGTCATCGGGGCTGTAATAGAAGAGAACCCCTCTACGAACCGACGGTAGTAACCTGCTAATCCAAAGAAACTCCAAATCTCGGTCACTGAAGCTAGTCGAGGCCAATTTATATGACCCAGAAATGCAATCGAACTCAACCAGAACTCGCATTTTGAAAACTTGGCATATAGCTGATTATCCTTCATAGTCTGAAGATCCACTCTGAGGTGCTGCTCGTGCTCTTCCTGGCTACGGGAGTATACCAGGATATCGTTTATAAAGACTATCACGAACAGATCTAGATAAGGCCTGAACACTCAGTTTATCAACACCATAAATGCTGTTGGGGCATTGGTAAACCCAAAAGACATGACTAAGAATTCATAGTGCCCATACTGAGTGCGAAAGGCTGTATTAGGAATGTCAGCCGCCCTAACCTTTAGCTGATGGTTGCTAGACCTCAAGTCTATTTTCGAGAGCACCCTCGCTCCTTGGAGCTGGTCAAACAAATCATCAATCCTCGGCAGTGGATTCTTATTCTTTATCGTAACTTTGTTTAATTGTCGGTAATAAATACACATCCGCATCGAACCATCCTTTTTCTTCACAAATAACACCAGTGCACCCCAAGGAGAAACACTAGGCAAGATAAAGCCCTTTTCTTGTAAGTCTTGCAACTGATCTTTTAACTCCTTTAACTCTGGCGGGACCATGCGATATGGTTGAATAGAGATGGGATGAGTGCCCGGTGCTAGATAAATACAGAAATCAATATCCCTGTCGGGTGGCATACTCGACAGGTCTGAAGGAAAACCTCGGGATAATCCCGTACAATAGGAACTGAATCAATAAAAGGAATCTCCGCGGTGAAGTCACGGATATATGCCAAATAAGCTAGTCACCCCTTCTCGACCATGCGTTGAGCCTTAATATATGAAATAACATTGCGGCCGGAGTGGCTTGGGGTCCCTCTCCACTCTAGTCGGGGCGATCCTGGCATGGCCAAGGTCATTGTCTTGGCATGGCAATCTAAGATAGCATGATACGAGGACAGCCAATTCATCCCCAATATAACATTGAAGTCAACCATGTCTCATAGTAATAAATCAACATGGGTCTCAAGACCCTCAAATATAACCACACATAAATGATACACCAGGTCGACTACTATAGAGTCACCCACTGTTATAGACACATAGACTGGAATGTCTAGGGCATAGCTAAGCACGGCTAGGCATGGTGCAAAGTAGGAAGACACATATGAATATGTAGACCCAGGGTCAAATAATACTGAAGCACCTCAATCACAAACCAGAATGGTACTTGTAATCACAGCATCTGACACCTCTGCCTCTGGCCTAACTGGTAAAGCATAAAATCGGGATTGGCGCCACCTCTCTGAACTATGCCTCTGGGACAGTCATCCACCGGCTGACCTCTACCTCTGGCGGGATGGTCTCCACCTCTACGGTCTTGACCTCCACCTCTACGATCCCTACCCCCGCCCTCGGCTGGCTAGGTAGGCTGTGGGTTAGCTGGGGCCTGAATCATGGGGCGAGGACCCTGCTGCTGAGTATTGCCCGCTGCTTGAGGGCAAAACCTGACAAGGTGACCTGGGTCACCACAACCGTAACAAGACTTCGGCTGCTGGGAATACTGACCCTGACGGCCTGAGTGGCCCGCACGAACACTCTGAAGAGGCTGAGCACTGATGGGAGGCTGATCCGAATACTACTCACGAAACCCACGATCACCTGGTCCACCCTGTGAAGCCTGGAGGGCTGACTGAAAAGGTTTGGAAGACTGGACCCTATCATAAGAATCCCTGCCTCCAGATGAGGCACCACTAAATCTGCCAGAATGACGAGGCCTCTTGTCTGAAGCATGACTACCTCCCCGAGCAAGAGCCATCTCAACCCTACGGGCTGTATTAGCCGCCTCCTGAAAAGATATGTCACTCCCAACTCCCATAGCCATCTGAAATCGGATCGGCTAATTTAGCCTATCGATAAACCTACGGACCCTATCCCAATTTGAGGGGAGTATCAAAACCAGATGATGTGCCAAATCCACAAACCTCATCTCGTACTGGGTAACAGTCATAGAACCTTGCTGGAGGCGCTCAAACTGCCTCCGAAGTGCCTCCCGCTGGGTAATAGGGAGAAACTTCTCCAAATATAACTCCGCAAACTGGTCCCATGTTAAAGATCGGACCCTGCTGGTCGAGTCAAACAGAAATCTCTCCACCAAGTCTTGGCGGATCCTGCAAGCCTGAAAGTTCAAAAATCAACCCCTTTGGATTCCACTATTCCTATAGTCCTGAGAATCTCATGGCAACTGAATAAGAAGTCTTGGGGATCCTCTAATGGGGCACCGCTGAAAGTGGTGGTAAAAAGCTTGGAGAACCGATCAAGTATCTATAGAGCCTCAGAAGTCATGGCCGCTCCATCTCCGGACTGAGCTGTAGTGCCTGTCTGAATGGCCACTGCTGGCTGAACTACTGGTGCCTGAGCCTGGGAGCTACTGGCTCTGGAGTACGTGTAATATGAGTCTAAACACCTCTTCCAACCTGAGAAGTGGCTGGTGCAACTGGTAGCAAGCCTGCTTTGGCGACACTGTCCATAAAACCCGCTATCTAGACTAGAGCCTCCTGAAGATCCGGGGTAAATAAGACCTCTCTTGGGACTTGAGCTGGGCCCACTGGAGCTGCTCGGGCTGGAACCTCCTCACCATTTTCAACATGAGGCTCCACCTCTGGAACCGCTGCCTAGGACTGAGCTTTGCCCCTACCATGGCCTCCGGCACGACCTCGGCCCCTGCTTCTCGCGGGAGCTGCCTGAGGCTCGGACTGCTAATCAGCAGATGAAGAAGCGCGTGTTCTTGCCATCTGCGAAAGAACAGAGTTGAAATTCAATCAGTATTTGAGGAACAAATCGCACGACAAGAAGGAACAAATGAGAGACTTTTCCTAACTCAATAGACTCTGGAGGACAAGTACAGACGTCTCTGTACCTACCCCTTAGAATCTACTAAGTTTGTTCGTGAATTGTGAGACCTATGTAACCTAGAGCTCTGATACCAACTTGTCACGACCCGGATTCCCCTACAGTCGGGATCGTGATGGCGCCTACTCATGGTAGCTAGGCAAGCCAACTTACTCACCACCATTACATTTACACAACCATCCTGTTCTCATATTTAATAACAAGAATATTAACAATAACTTTAATTACAGAAGTCTTTTTAATAAAAACTGAATAATAGTGTGAATTACTTGACAATAAATCCTCTACCCAAGATGTGGAGTGACAAACTCACGAACTACTAGGAATAACTACACATAATGGTCTGAAATAATAAAATAATAATAGTATGTCTCAAAATAATGAGACTAAAGCAATAATGAAAGCAATAAGAAGAGACGCCGGGCCTGCGGACGCCTACAAGCTAATTCGGTCTCGGAAGTATAATAATCCTGCTAGTGAACTACTGCTGCTGCTCCTGCTCAAACCCTAGACCAGTGCAAAAATGCACAGAAGTGTAGTATCAGCACAATCCGACCCCATGTGCTGGTAAGTGCCTAGCCTATCCCGGCAAAGTAGTGACAAGCCTAGAACCAGACACTCACATAAACCTGTGCAGTTCTATATATATATATGTACCACAAAATAACAGAAATATTGAGCAACACAAATAGCAAGAGAGGGAACATGCTAGGGGAGCACAATCAAATATACATAATTAATCATTAAGATAAAAATAGAGCGCAGCAAAACAGTTATCCCAAAACAAGAAAATTGAATGGTTGCACGACATCACCCTTCATTCTTTTACGCTCATCCTCACCAAATAATCAATTAAAAGTGCACGACATCACCCTTCGTGCCTTTACTCTCATCCTCGCATTCATGGCACGACATGATCCTTCATGCATGATTTAAGTAACAATGGCACGGAATGTTCCTTCGTGCATAAATAATAAACATGGCACGAAATGATCCTCGTGCATACATAGTAAAACATGGCACGGAATAATCCCTCGTGCATAAATAGTAAAACATGGCACATAATGATCTTTCGTGCGAATATAATTAAAAATGGCACGGCATCACCCTTCATACATTATCACTCTTCCTTACCCAAATAACATTCACAATCAATGGGCAAGAAGAATGAAACAGATAACAAAAACCGTCCCGGCAAGGGAGTAACAACAGTCATAACAATATTCCAGCAAGGGAATAGTGATATAACTTAGGAAAGTTCCACATTAGCTCACAACGTGTATAAAAAAATGACTCACGGTCATGCTAGACTCCGGTGTATAGATGCTCGCCACCATGCCTATACACCGCACTCGATCATTTAGCAATTAGCAAATTATTATACTCTCTCCTATTCCCTCAAGTTAGGATAGATCAAACACTTACCTCAAAGCCTTGAAGTCCAATTAACCTTAAACAAAGCGACCTCCAAATCGCTCGAATCTAATCACAATTGGTGCAATTACTTTAATAAACACTATATTAATTGGTTTGAATGCAAAAAATGTCTTTCCCGAAGTTTTACTCAAAATTTCCCAAAACACCACCGAGCCCATGTGGTCGAAACTCGGGATTCGGACCAAAATCCGGTTACCCATTCCCTCACGAGTTCAATTATATGATTTGTTTTGAAATCGAACCTCAAATCGAGGTCCAACTCCCGAATTTATGTAAAACATAGGTTCTACTCAAAAACATCAATTTCAACCATAAAAACCTTTGATTGCTCACGGAAAATATGTTTAATGATGTTAGTAATTGAAAGAGTTGAGTGAAATCGACTTACAAGTGATTTGGAGTGATATGCTCTTGAAAAATTGCCTATGGGGTTTTGGGTTTTGAAAGAATGGTGAAAAGGGGGTTTAAAATCGTTTAAGTATAAAATTGCACAGGTGCGGATATGGGACTTGCGAACTTTTGTTCGCAATTGCGAATATGACAGGCCAGCCCTCAGACTTCGCAATTGTGAGGTCTTTGTTTACATTTGCGAACTTAAGAAATGCCTGGGTTTTTCGCATTTGCAATGATTTGTTCGCATTTGCGAACATAGGCCAATTCTGGGTCTCTTCACATTTGCGAAGGATTTGTTCGCATTTGCGAACTCAGGCTAAATTGGGGCTGCTCGCATTTGCGAGTGATTCTTCGCATTTGCGTAGATAGCAGCTAGGAAAAATACCAGCTGTGGTTATTTTCAAAATTTGCTCTCACAGCCTATCAAATCTTCACCCGAGCCCTCGGGGCTCCAAACCAAACATGCACACAACCTCAAAAACATACCACGAACTTGCTCGCGCGTAAGGCTGTCTGGTGGGCCGGTCCCGGGCCTAAACGGGCCTGGCGGGCCGGTCCCGGGCGGTCCTGGGCTTCGTGGGCTTTTTTCTGGCGGTCCCGGGCCTGGCGGTCCTGGTGGTTAAGACCGGCCCGTGACGGGCCTAAGCCCACGTGGTCCCGGGCCTGGCGGGCCGGGCCTGGCGGGCTTCGTGGGCTTCGTGGGCTTTTAATTAAAAAAAAATTATTTAATAAGTATATATTAAGTATATATATATATATATATGTTAAGTATATATATATTAAGTTTATATAAGTTAAGTTATATATATATTTGTATTAAGTATATATATAAGTTATATATATATATATGTGTTAACTCTCTACCCTTTCGGGTAGGGGTAAGGCCTGTGTACGTATTACCCTCCCCAGACCCCACTTTGTGGGAACATACTGGGTAGTTGTTGTTGTTGTTGTTTTAAGTACTTAACTTAAGTATATATATATTAAGTTTATATAAGTTAAGAAGTATATATATAAGTTAAATTATATATATATGTGTTAAGTATATATGTGTTAAGTATATATATGTTAAGTATATATATATATTAAGTTTATATATATGTTAAGTATATAGGGTTGCTCTGATGGTAAGCAACCCCCACTTCCAACCGAGAGGTTGTGAGTTCGAGTCTCCCATATGTATATTTATTAAATAGATATATTTTATGTATTAAGAGATAAATCAAACAATTGTGTAATAAGTTTTATTACTAAAAATGACATATCTTTATTAGTCTTCTCCCCCTCAATGGAATGAGCACAACAAGGTACTAATACCACCATTAAAAGGAAAAAAACTAAATAAGATGTGCCAAAGTACAATTTACAACACAATCTACATATCTCTAACAAATCTCATAAATCCTTCAAGATTTGGAGGAGGTTCCGTTGGCGGTGGTGGAAAAGAAGCTTGTTCATCACCACTTCCCGGCGAAGCATCCTCCGCAAGTTCTGCAATCATTTCTTCGTAAGCTTCATCCACATCCGGTTGTGATTCTGCAAGTCCAAAGTTTCTTCTTTCCGAGCGGATCCAATCTCTAAATAGCATTGACTTCTCCAAGCTCTCCCTCATAGATGCTCTATGATCTCCTATTTGAAGTCTTGCTTGACTGAAGGCGCTCTCTGATGCAACTGTTGAAGCTTGAATAGATAATATATCGCGAGCCATCCTTGCAAGAATAGGAAAATATTTTTCCCGTAACTTCCACCATTCCAAAAGCTCAAAACTCCCGTCTGGATTATCCTTCTCTAGTCCCTGCGACAAATAAACTTGAAGCTCATTTAGTTGGGAAGATTCATCAAAATTATCTCCTTGAGAACCCCTAAACTCCGTCCAAGATTTAAGTGCCTTCAAGCCCGCGGCTCTTTTGGACGACTGTGAAGTAGACGAAGTAGGGGTTGAAACATTTGGCCTAGAATTTTGTAAGGCTTGTTGGTATGCATTATAAATTGTTTGAGTATTAATTTTAATTGATGCTTTTGCATCTGCAAGAGTAGCACGTTCTTCTACTGTAAGATCTAAAGCGTTACAAATATTTGTATACCAAAAATGAGGACCTCCTAATTTCATTGTAGGGTTTAAAAATGTTGCTACACCATAAATAGAAGGGATAGGGAAAAAATATTTTTTAAATTTTTCTTTCATTGCATTTATAGCAAGTTCATAAATAGGCCCACCCTCGTTATAATCCACAAATAATGCACATAATGCTGCAATATAAACTAAACAATTAGAAATAGTTGGATAATATTGTCCGGAAAATACATTTGTAGCAGTGTGAAAATGTTCTAAAAAATCTATAAGAGTTTTAACATTAGTCCAATCTTGGGTTGTAAGTATTTCATCATCATCCACACCCCCAACCCGAGCATTGAACGTTGCATTAATAGGATTCCTATATTCGTAAGCAACTACTAAACTTTCGTACATATAATTCCACCTAGTGGGGCAAGGTTTAGGAACCTTTCTTTCTCTAAGGCCATATTCATCACATTTTTTATAATACTCCCTAAGTCTACTTCTGCGGTTAGAATAAAAAAGCCAATTAAGAGCCATTCTAACCTTTTCAATTTCTACATTTAAAATTCGCATACCATCACCGACAATTAAATGATAAATATGACAAATACATCTAACATGGAATATATTACTAAATGCAGGATTTAATGTGTTTGTAAGAGTGCCTACTGCACTAGTGTTACTAGAAGCATTATCCATAGAAATTGACATTATTTTATCATTAATGCAAAAATATCTACAAATATCACCAACGGTGTTAGCGATAAACTTACCTGTGTGACGGGAGTTAATTATTCTATACGCAAGAATGCGTTTTTGCATTATCCACTCCTCGTCTATCCAGTGACTAGTAACAGTTAGGTAGTCACAATCATTATTACTTCTACCAATATCGGTGGTAATAGAAATTCTATTAGTTATATGACTAAATAAATAACGCAAATATTGTTCGTATTCATGTTTAAATTTATATATATCGGCCTTCATTGTTGCACGAGGCCAACCTTTATAAGTAGGATTAAAAACTTTTCTAATATAATGCACAAAATTAGGATTAGAAGGAAAAGTATACGGTAAACACATAACGGTAACCATCTTTGCTAATTCTTCCCTATATTTATTTGGATCATAATATAATATACCTCCGGTGACAGTGTTAATTCCAGGTTGAACTAGATTAGAACCTGTACTAGGGTTACCCGCATTTTCTACACTTGTCCCCTCTAGCAGTGCTTTTAATCTGTTATATTTAGCTTTTTCAGTAGGGTGTGTTTGTATGTGCCTAGTCAAACTAACCGTGCCACTACGGTCTCCGGTAAATTTATGCACCAATAATTTTTTACAATAATTACATTGAGCCTTATTTTGATCTCTTAGTTGACTAAAAAATTTCCAAACTAATGACGTTTCTTGGCGTTTAGAAGATTGTCTATTAAAAGTAGGTGTTTGTACAGGTGGGTGCTGTAGTGCATCAGTTGGGTTATTAGCTAGACTAGTAGGTGTGTCATCTAAATCCGGTTGGGTTTCATCTACATCCTGTTGAGTTTCATCAAAATCTTGTTGGGTTTCATCAAAATCCAATTGCCTATGAACTTGTAAATTAGGATAAAGAGCAGTCATAATTTCATTATCTAGTTGATCTTCTCGTGAAATATTATGACAAAATTCAGTATCGCTAAATTGAAAACAAGGATTATCACTATCAAGAATAATTGGACCACTAGGACGGGTAGGTCGGGGAACCTGGGGGGGAAGGTTAGTTGGTTGACGACTACTTTCACCCATTTTAGCTTTTCCCTTAGCACTAAACATTTTTTTCAATGAAAATGCCATTTTAATTATAATTATGCAAACAAAATCACACAAAATATATTATTAAAAATTAAGAGTTGGAACGACTTTACCGAATTGATGAACAACTTCTTCAAAATTGAAAATTGCAAATTGTTGAAGACTTGAATTGCCAATATAATATCCTTTTCATAGAATCAAGCCTCAAATTCATGATTTCTTTTCTTAAATTTCATAAACTTTCAAACCTGGAACTCATAGTTCAAAACACATCAAATGACGTTCAATTTCCTTCAAACTTTGCAGGAAGTGCTTAAATAATTTATAAGACTTGTACAGGGCATCGGAACCAAAATACGAGCCCGATACTATGGTCTTTTAATCAATTTTCATTTCCATTTTCCTTAATAATTTAAGAAAAATAATTTAACAGAAAAATTCATATCTCGGGCTCTAAGCCTCGAAATTCGACTTCGGACACATGCCTGAGTCCTATATTTTTCCACAGACCTTCTAGCCGTCCGATCTCGGGTCCGGGTCCGTTTACCAAAAATGTTGACCGAAGTCAACTATATCAATATTAATATCAAAATTCTTGAAATTTTTCATAGAATTCACATATTCTAACACAAGTTTTTTTGGCTACATGCCTGGACTACGCACGTAAATCGAGGCAATATAAAATAAGGTTTTCAAGGCCTTGGATACACGAAACAGATGAGGAAAATAGGTAATGACCCATTGGGTCGTCACATAAGTGCAACAGAAATTTGTACATCGCGTTCGCGATGGTTGTCACGCGAACGCGTAGTGTATCAGGGAGCTGAGGATTTTTAATTTTCGTGTTCGCGAAGTATTGAATGCGAACGCGTAGGTGCAGGACCTGGTGAATCGCGATAGCTTGGTTGCGTTTGCGTAGTGTTGGAGTAACTGGGCATCACGTTCGTGTCTGGGACCACGCGATCGCGTAGAGGAAAAAGGGGCTTAAGTCGGATTTTTCATCACGAACGCGTGCGGAGCATCGCGTTCGCGTAGAGTAAACTATGGTCGGACAGAATGGTTAAAGGGAACATTTCAGTTGCATTTTTATGGATATTTTCCTCCATTTTTGAGTACCTTGAGAGCTAAGTGACGGAAATTGAAGAGGATTTCATCGGGAAGTGATTGGAGGTAAGTCTTGTGGTCTTAATACATCATTTTATCGAATAATATTTCATTATTTCTCTTAAATTGGGTATAAATTGAGGGAGTTAGGGCTTGGATTTTTGCTATAAAAAATCATGATTTGCCGGTTCATTTGAAGTTCGATTTTGATAAATTTTATATGCACGGACTCGTGGCGAGATAAGGATTCTGAAAATGTAACTTTCGTAATTTTTCGAGAAGCGAGCCTGGGGCTCGGGTTTTGGCAACTTCGTGTTTTTGGGTATTTTCGAGTCCTTTCGATTGGGTTATGATTCATTAGCCTATTTTGATGTATTCTTATTGATTTTGATCAGATTTGGCAGCCGAGGAGGTCGATTTGCGAGGAAAGCGCAAGGCGAGCTAGGACTTTTGCCGGTTCGAGATGAGTGGTAGTAATGAATGATATACTGAGGGTTTGAAACCCCGTATTTGCACTATACAGTTCTATGTTGAGATGAAACACGCGTCATGTGACGAGCGTGGTGATATTGTGACTGGGGATTTGGACTTGGTCCCTCCCGATGGATAGTTTACTGTGCATATTGACTAAGACTGAGCTTATACCTGTATAATTTGGCTAGTTGCCATGTTTGGGGCTTTGTGCCGATCTGTAGAATCTTAGGAAATCCTGTAGAGCTAAATGACCCCTATATCATGTTGAAGACATACTCTTAGTCGTACTCATAGTTGTATAGCCTAACATGAACCAATACTAGAAGTGTACTCTAAGTGAGAAGACCTAGGGTTGAATACCCTGTTCTAGCTGAGTGGGCCCGAGAGGCCGAGTCTATATTGACTGAGAGGGGTAGAGGACCCATAGTGAGATATATATATCGGATCAGGCTGCACGTCGCAACAGTATATACATATACATGTATTGGAACGGACTGCACGCCGCAATATTATATATGATATATATATATATATATATATATATATATATATATATATATATATATATATATATATATATATATATATATATGGATCGGACTGCACGCCGCAGTAATATATATGTGGATCGGACTGCACGCCGTAGTGATATATATGTGGATCGGACTGCATGCCACAGTATTATAGCGTTTGGGCTGAAGGAGCCCCTCCGGAGTCTGCACACACCCCCAATGAGTGCAGTTATATATTATTGGATCGGGCTGTACGCCGCAGCAGTATAGGTGAGGATCGGGCTGCACGCCGCAGCAGTGTTGGATCAGTGTCGGATTAGTGTGAGATAGTAGTAGACTAGAACCGGACTTACCATTTTAGAGATGATTTACCTGTACAGTTATTCTTAGAACTGTTAAGTGTTCATATATGTGTTCTTACTTTTAGTTATTATTTATTAATTACTACTCGCTGAGTTAGAAGTACTCACTCTACTCCCTGCACCTTGTGTGCAGATACAGGGATCTAAGAGGGCACATGAGCTTTACACTGCTGTTTTTACTATCAGCTCATGAGATATCGAGGTAGCTGCCGGTGTCCTCAGGAACCGACCTCTCCCTTTCCCTATTTATCTCTTGGTTTCCCTGCTTAGTCATTAATTGTATAGGATTTACTCTTCTGTTAGAGTCTCAGACTTTTGACACCGGATTCTTTGGGCTGTATTTCAATTATTTTTATTTCCGCATTATTATTATTGTTATAAAAACAGGCTAGTTAACTTTAAATGGAACAATCTTATAATAATTGAATAGGTTATATAGAAAATGGTCCGGCTTGCCTAGCAATATATTGGGCGCCATCACGATCGGGGTTTGGGTCATGACAGGTTCAGAATAGACACATATATTTATTTATATATATTTCATTATATTGATTATATATTGAACACAAAATTTCCAACTATACATGTTACTGTTGCACTAATTATCACATATAGAATACTTACTGTTCGGGATAAGAACTCTGAGAGGCTTACTCAAACCATCTCTCAACAAAGTTACTCTGTATCAGATGAGTTGGATAAGGGTAGTGTTCAAGTTAAAACAATTGGCCAATTAGTCCAGTCCATGCAAGTGAGAGAACTAAATTCCATAGTATTACTTTAACTCGCGTTTCATGTTTTAATTGAAAAAATGCACAAATTTATTTGTTTTATTATTTAGTTTTAAAAGTTATTCAGGTTTTGCCATATGTTAGTTATTACAATATATTTAACTTTTCTTTGTGTTAGCCCATTTTGAAGCAGAATAATTATAATATTACTTTTAAATATTTATTGAATAATGTCATACACTCTATTACCTATGTATTTTAATTACATTTATGTAATCAATATATTCAACAATGCTAACATCGATTTATTCAACAGGAAGGTCCATATTGGATTATCGTAAGTATAAAAAATTTAGAACTTGGAAAAAGATGGTCGTATGTCAGCTGCAAGAAGTGTCAAAAGAAGGTGGATAAAGTGGGAAACATGTATCAATGCCCAAACAACAAATGTAAACATGAAGATTACTCAGCAATTATTAGGTAAACGCAATAACTACATTTCTTCAATTGATCAAAACCTTGCCGTTATATCTCAAATAAACTATGCGTTTAGGTACAAGCTTCAAGTTAGGGTAGTGGATACTACTGGATCTGTTTCCCTACTATTGTGGGACCGTGAACCATGCTTCTCATAGGAAAATCCGTAAAAGAGTTGAAAGAAGGGTTTCGTGAGGTATATCAACTAATTACATTAGTATTTGCTAGTTCGCAAATTCTAACTAAACATTTTATTATAAAATACTTGCGCTTCTGATAAGTATCCCTATCCAGTGGAGCTGAACAATATTCTCCAAAGAAAATTTATGTTTAAGGTTATTGTCAAGAGAGAGAACGTTCATCTACAAAATGAAGTTTATAGTGTGGTTAAACTTACGGATGAGGAGCAACTGATTAACAAATACAGTCTTCAACAACCTCCGGATGACTTAAATGTACGCAATATTTTTAATAAACTACAATACATAGTTGAACTGCAACTTTCCTTTACATCAAACATTTAAACAATTATATCAATCTCATTTATTTATTAAATTTTGATAGGAACCTAAATTCACTAATAATAAAGTGTTGGATGGAGCGAATGAATGCGAGGTATATACATAACTAAATTGACCTTTACCAATAAATCTACTTACATATCTTGAATTATTTCTTTCATAATAAATATGCAGGTTTGTCGTTCTTTTTAATAACTTTAAATGATGTTTTTACTTTATTTTTTCAATACAAATGTATGAACATATTATTAATTTTTTTTACATTTTATTTAACATATGCAGGATTCCACTGAAGAAAATGAAATACTTGATAATGCACATACACCTGTAAAGATAGGTGATAATAGGTGAATTTAACTATATTTATGCCCTAAATAATCACACTTTATTGTTGTTTTGATATTATTTATGATGACAAAATGCTCTTATTAGTGTTTTTAGTGTATTATAGGTACACAAGAGTTAATGAAGACTAAAAGAGCAGTTTTGGAGTCAAAAGAAGGTGAAAAAGACCAAGTGTGGAACAAGTCAATAAATTGTGCTTAAAAGAGCTGGAAGAATCCGAGGCACTGTTTGGCCGCGGTTCCACCGCAACCGCGGCAGAACTGTGGTAGAACAGGCCTGCAGATGTTTCAATATTCAGAAGACTCAATCCACCGCGGTTCCACCGCGACCGTGGTCAAACCGCGGTGGAAGCCGGGATTTTAAAGGACTAAAGTGTAAAAATGCAAGTTGTGTAACCTAAACCCTATATATATTGTTAGGATTCGCCCAAAGGAGGCAAGTTTTGTACTATTGACTACTTTTGCAAGCTAACTAGTAAGGGAGAACTCTCTCAACATCTTTCTTTCTTTTACATTGAATTCTTGATTATGAAATCAATTATCTATCTTGTTTTCTTGATTATGAGTAGCTAAATCTTTATCTAAGGTTGTGATGAAACCTATTAATTGATGAACTTCTGGGTTATGCGAATACAAATTGTTAGCTAGATTTCAATTTGTCAACATCGTTCTTGTTGTAGTTAATTGATAGGATCCCCAATTAGCTGTGCCTATTTAGTGTGCATAACTTGGAAAAGAGTGCATGAAGTCCCCTGATATAATAGTCACTACATTGCTTGCAAAATCTATTCTTTTCCTTATTTGATCTCCTGTGATATAGAAAAAGATGGTGCTATGGCAATTTTATCGTATTTCTTTCTTTGGTAAAAAGTACATAACTTTCTTTTTAACAACTGTAAAAACATCTTAACTACATGTTCGTACAAGCTATAAATCTTAACCATAAAAACACTGTAACATGAAAGCAATCTTATCTGTAGAGATGAAGAAAAGGTCTTCTATTGAACGAGCTGTCGTTGATAAATAACATTGAAAAATCTTCAATAGCTTTTAACCATCTCTAACATTAAACTTCTGCTTTAATATTCTCTCCAACCCTCATACTTGAAGAATTTTTGCCCCTACGCTCAATTTTCCCTTCACTATTTCTGTTAGCTTTGGGCCTAGGCTCAATTTTTCCTTCACTATTTCTGTTAGCTTTGGGCTTAGGTTCACTGTTAACATGTCTTGCACATGATTTTCCAAGGCCATCACTAGGATTACCTTCTAAGTTCCCTTTGTTATTTCCTCGTGCATCCAGAGTTCCTGAGCTGTTTAATCAGGTTGCATAATTTGATGCATTGCATTATTGGAAATAGGTCCAAAGCCATATTGGGCTTGGAACTGTAGCTGCCGCTGCTGAAAGTGGAGCATTAGCAGCTGCTGCTCATGGGATGGAAGGGCATTGAGTTGCAAAAGCAGTTTGGAAATAGGGGCGCCTGGTTATGTGACGACCCGGCCCGTCGTCACGGGAATTACCATCCCGTTACCTTGCATTTATATTTTTTATGCTTTTATATTAGTGTTAGAGTCTATCGGGTGAGTTAGGAGTGATTCGGGTTGAAAATAAGGCAAATAGCCTTTTTGAAGGAAGCTTGAATGTGGAAAGTCAACCTGGAGTTGACTATTTAGTTAGAGTGCTCAGTACCGGATTCAGATTATTTGGTTAGTTCCTGGAGGTGATTTGTGACTTAGGGGAGTGATCAGAATTGAATTTGGAGGTCCGGTGTAGAAATGGGCTTGAATTGGCTAAGGCTGAATTTTGGCAAAATCCAATCGGTAGGTAAAATTTTGATCCCGGGGTCGGAATGGAATTCTGACAATTTCTGTAGCTTCGTCATGTGATTTTGGATATGTCTGCAAATTTTCAGGTCATTCGAACGTCGTTTGGTCGGGTTTTTGATTGAATGTTGGTCTCAGAAGTTTAGATGAATACTTAGGCTTGAATTTGCTTGGATTCAATGTTTTCTGCATTTGAGGGCATGTTTTTATGATTAGAACAAGTTTGTATCGTGTTTTGGAGTATGTTTGTGGTTTTTGTTGGGGTCCCGGGGGCCTAGGGGTGAATTCGGACCATCATCAGGGCATTTTGAGACTTAGAAGTCTGCAGAAAATTGCAGCTTCGGTGCAGCAGAAATTAAGCCTTCGCGTTTGCGAGGCGAGGGCCGCATTCGCGTAGGCAGGGCTAAGGTGAGCATCGCGTTCGTGATGCTGGGCGTCGCATTCGCGTAGGAGGAAGCAAGGAAGCTTTGCGTTCGCGTCCCAGATGTCGCGTTCGCGTATGAGGAGAATGGGATGCATCGCGTTCGCGTCCCTGAGGTCGCGTTCGCGTAGAGTTAAATATGGCGGCTGAGGAAAATGTTCATCGCGAATGCGTGGTGCAGTGTCTCATTCGCGAAGGGTAAGCTGGGCTGTGCATCGCGAACGCGTGGGAGGTCACGCGAACGCGTAGGGTTAAATGGTCAGGCAGTGAATTAAATTCCAGAATACAGACCAGTCGCAAGTTTAGTCATAAAACCTCCATTTTTGAGTCTTAGAGAGGGAAACTCACGGGAGATTGCTGGGAATTCATCGGGTATTTGTCGGAGGTAAGTTTTATGGCCTAATTACAGTATTTTATCATGGAATCTTTGGGTATTTCTCCGTTAATGGAAGATTAAAGGGGGATTTCAACCCTAGGCCTAAATTATGGAAAATCACTGATTTGAATGGCCAAATAGAGTCCGATTTTGGTAAATTTTATATGCTTAGACTCGTGTTGAGATGAGGGTTCTGAATATGTGATTTTCGTTATTTTTCGAGAAGCTTAAAGTCAGGTTTTGGCAACTTTGTAGTTTTTGGTGTAAATTGAATTGTTTTGACTAGGTATCATCCCATTGGCCTATCTTGATGTATTTCCACTATATTTGATCAGATTCTACGCTTGCGGAGGCTGATTCTCGTGTCAAAGGCATCGCGGATTAGTCGACGAGCTGAATTGAGGTGAGTAATGGATGTGGGTGATGACCAGCGGGTTTGAAACCCCGGTATACCACTTTGTGATGATGTATAGCGGTGAGACACGTACTCTCCTGTGAGTGCGGGGTCGATTGTGATTGGGGACTATGGCTTAGTCCGACCTATTGATATTATATTGTGATATTGGCTATTCTTGAGCCGGTGAACCTCATTCTCGGATGATTGTGTAGTTTTATGGGCTGTGAGCCAGTTATTGGGATCCTGCGAGGATCTTTATCAGTGTTTCTGTGATATTGACATGCTAGTGTTATTACCAGTCCGGAGCTATTACTGTTATTATGATTTTCCAAACTCTGGAACTTCGACATACTATTTTCAACTGAAAAATGATAAAAGAGTTTTCAAAACTACTGTTGAGCCTGCGAGGCTGCATTTGCATATTAGCTTACTGGTAGTGGATTGGGCTGCATGCCGCAGCATATTCATGATATTGTGCTTGGGATGTAGGAGCCCCTCTGGAATCTGAACCCCCACAGTGAGCACGGGTACCCAAATTGGATCGGGCTACGCGCCGTAACGGTCATTTCATGCATTGCATTGCATTTACCTACATTTGATAGCTGTTATACTATTTTGTTGATACTTGTTGGTACAATTACTGTTGATATTGAGACTGTTGTAGGGTATTTGATTACAACTTTACATAGTGCTATATTGTGATTTCTTATTTACGCTATCTTACCCCTGTTCATTACCACTGAGTCTGCAAGTACTCACTTTACTCCATGCACCTTGTGTGCAGATCCAGGTATGTCTCAGCAGACCTGATCCGATAGCCGTTCAGAGGCATTTTGCGGGATAGTCAAGGTAGCTGCAGCGTCCGCAGGACCTGACTTCCCTTCCAGCTGTCTTTTCATTTCGTATTGCTATTCTATTTCCGCACTGAGTATTGTAGTAGACACTATTGCACTTTTATTCTCTTTAGAGACTCTTGACTCTTGACCCCTCGGTCTTTGGGGAGTTGTTACTATTTTGGGGCTTGATCCCCGTGTTTGGTATTCTATTACTGTTGACTTATTTCTGTTATGCGTAAGTTGGTTAAAGTGAGCTCATAGCTCCGTGAATGTTGTTAATTGGTCGGGCTGGCCTAGCAGTGTGTTGGGCGCCATCACGACCGGGTTTGGGGTCATGAAAAGTTGGTATCAGAGCCTAGGTTTACTAGGCCTCATGAGTCTTGAGCTGGTTAGTAGAGTCTTATGGATCGGTACGGAGACGCCTGTACTTATCCTCGGGAGGCTGCGAATCTTTAGGAAACACTTTACATTTCTTGAACTCTGTCGTGCGATCTTGTTGTTCTGAGCACTGAACTTCTATATTCTATTCTCTCGCAGATGGCGAAAACTCGAGCATCAGGACGAGTTGGACGACCTCTATTGCCACCTACTAGAGGCCGTGGCGCGGTTGTGGTGGAGGTAGAGGTAGGGCAGCTGAGGCAGTGCCAGCTGATCAGCCCGTTGCACCTATTCAGGAGCTGCCCCCAGTGGTTGATGCTCTAGTAGCCCCAGTTCAGGCCCAGACGGTATCTATTGCTATTCCTGGTCTTCAGGAGACTCTGGCCCAGATATTATCGGTGTGTTCCGGATTGGCTCAGGTAGTATCAGCTACCACTACTGCAGCGACATCCCAGTCAGGGGGTGGTCAGCAGACCCCTGCAGCTCGCACACCTGAGCAGGTTGTTAAGGGACTTCAGATGCCGGAGGCGGTTCCCGCTCAGGTGGTTGCACCAGTTATTCCTCCAGCTGTACCAACTCTAGAGCATATGCTTCAGGTTATGCGCGACGATGAGCAGCTTTGTCTAGAGAGATTTGGTAGACTCCAGCCACCTCATTTTAGTGGTACTGAGGGCGAGGATATCCAGGGTTTCTTTGATAAGTGCCAGAGGATGCTACGTACAGCTAGTATTCTTGAGTCCGGCGGAGTTTCATTCACTACTTTTCAGTTTACTGGTCCAGCGTTCGACTGGTGGGAGGAGTTTGAGAGGCGTAGGCCTGCGGGAGCAGCACCTCTCACTTGGCAGCAGTTTTCTACTCTCTTCCTAGAGAAGTATGTACCTCAGTCCCGTCGTGAGGAGCTTCGTCGCCGGTTTGAGTTGTTGGTTCATGGCGACATGTCACTGACCCAGTATGAGCTGAGATTTACACAGTTGGCTAGGCTTGCCACATGGATGATCCCGACTGATAGGGAGAGAATTAGGAGGTTCATTGATGGCCTCAACTACTCCATTCGTATTCTTATGATTAGAGAGAGAGTTCTATGGTCATATTTTGAGCAGGTTGTGGATATGGCACGCTCCGTTGAGGCTGATCGTCGCCGAGAGAGGGAGGAGCGGGAGGCCAAGAGGCCTCGTAGTTCTGGTAGCTTCAGTGGTGCTCCATCTAGAGGGCATTTTCAGCAGGGCAGAGGTCGCTCATCTAGACCTTCTCATTCAGGCCGCCCAGAGCAAAGCGGAGGTTCTTATGGTCGTGGTCGACAGGGATTTCAGCAGGGTCAGTCTTTACTTAGTGCCCCCCTAGCCCAGAGTGCAGCACCTACTTCTTCAGCCTAGGGTTCTTCTGTGGCGAGGGTTTCCCTTCAGTCCCCTTCTCCAGTACCAGGTGCTTGTTATGAGTGTGGTGAGTTTGGCCACACGAGGAGGCAGTGCCCTCGACTCCGTAGGGACAGGGCTCAACAGAGGGATTAGCCCTCTTCTTCAGCACCATCTCAGGCTGTAGAGGTGGAGGTCAGTCTTCTCGTGGTGGCCCAGAGGCGAGGAGAGATCCGATGGAGGCCATGCACGATTCTATGAATTTCTTGGCAGGCATGATGTAGTTGCCTCCGATGCAGTGATTACATGTATCATTTCTGTCTGTCATAGAGATGCCTCTATTCTATTTGATCCCGGGTCCACATATTCGTACGTGTCCTCTTATTTTTCACATTACTTGGGTGCGACCCGTGGTAGTCTTGATTTCCCTGTTCATGTATCCACCCCCGTGGGTGATACGATTGTTGTGGATCATGTCTATAGATCCTGTGTTATCTCTATTGGGGGTCTGGAGACCCAGGCGGATTTGTTATTGTTAGGGATGGTGGACTTTGATGTGGTATTAGGTATGGACTGGTTGTCTCTATACCATGCTATATTGGACTGTCATACTAAGACAGTTATGTTGGCTATTCTTAGTATTTCTCAGATTGAGTGGCGGGGTTCGACTGATTTCGTCCCTAGCCATGTCATTTCGTTCTTAAAGGCTCAAAGAATGGTTGCAAAAGGGGTGTTTGTCGTATCTAGCATTTGTGAGGGATGTAGGAGCTGAGTCTCCTAGAATTGATTCTGTACCTATTTTGAGGTATTTTCTAGATGTATTCCACTCAGACCTGCCGGGCATGCCGCTGGACAGGGATATTGATTTTTGCATTGACTTGGTGCCGGGCACTCAGCCCATTTCCATTCCTCCTTATCGGATGGCAACATCGGAGTTGAAGGAATTGAAAGAACAGCTTCAGGAGCTTCTGGATAAGGGATTCATTCTCCCTAGTGCGTCCCCGTGGGGTGCACCAGTGTTATTTGTTAAGAAGAAAGATGGTTCCATGCGTATGTGTATTGATTATAGACAGTTGAATAAGGTAACAGTGAAGAACAAGTACCCCTTACCGCGCATTGATGATTTGTTTGATCAGTTACAGGGTGCGAGAGTGTTTTCTAAGATTGATCTTCGTTCAGGCTATCATCAGTTGAAGATCAGGGACTCTGATATTATGAAGACTGCATTTAAGACTAGATATGGCTACTATGAGTTCCTTGTGATGTCTATTGGGCTGACCAACGCCCCAACATCGTTCATGCATCTGATGAACAGTGTGTTCAGAGGCCCTATTTGGATTCATTTGTGATTGTGTTCATTGATGACATTCTAGTCTACTCCCGTAGTCGGGAGGAGCATGCTCAGCATTTGAGTATTGTGTTGCAGAGATTGAGGGAGGAGAAGCTATATGCTAAATTCTCCAAGTGCGAGTTTTGGCTCGAGTCAGTAGCATTTCTGGGTCATGTGGTGTCTCGTGATGGTATTCAGGTTGATCCGAAGAAGATAGAGGCGGTGCAGAGTTGACCTAGATCGTCTTCAGCTACAGAGATGAGGAGCTTTCTTGGCTTGGCAGGATATTATCGCCGGTTTTTTCGGGGATTTTCATCCAATGCTTCTTCTTTGACTAAGTTGACCTAGAAGGGTGCACCATTCGTATGGTCGGATGAGTGCGAGGAGAGCTTTCAGAAGCTCAAGACAGCTTTGACCACAGCTTCAGTATTAGTGTTGCCATCAGCTTCAGGTTCATATACTGTGTATTGTGATGCCTCGAGAGTGGGGATAGGTTGTTTATTGATGTAGTAGGGTAGAGTGATTGCTTACGCTTCTCGGCAGTTGAAGCCACATGAGAAGAACTACCATGTTCATGATTTGGAGCAAGCTGCCATAGTTCATGCCTTGAAGATTTGGAGGCACTATTTGTACGGCGTGTCCTGTGAGGTGTATACCGATCATCGTAGTCTCCAGCACTTGTTCAAACAGAAGGATCTTAATTTGAGACAGCGGAGATGGCTCGAGTTGATCAAGAATTATGACATTACTATTCTATATCATCCGGGAAGGCCAATGTGGTGGCCGATGCTTTGAGCTGGAAGGCGGTCAGTATGGGCAGCTTGGCATATGTTCCAGCTGAGGAGAGATCATTTTCTTATGATGTTTAGGCGCTAGCGAATCGGCTAGTGAGGTTAGACATTTCAAAGCCTAGCAGGGTGTTGGCTAGTGTTGCATATCGGTTTTCTTTATATGACCGTATTCGTGAGCGTCGGTATGATGATCCACACTTGGTTGTCCTTAGGGACAGAGTTCAGCATGATGATGCTAGAGATGTCACCATTGATAGTGACGGCGTATTGAGGATGCAGGGCCGGATATGCGTGCCCAATGTTGATGGCCTTCGTGAGTTGATATTGGAGGAGGCCCATAGCTCGCGGTATTATATCCATCCACGTGCCGCGAAGATGTGCCAAGACTTGAAACAGCATTATTGGTGGAGAAAGATGAAGATGGACATTGTTAGACATGTAGCACCGTGCCTCAACTGTCAGCAAGTTAAGTACGAGCATCAGAGGCCCATTGGCGTATTCCAGCGCATTGATATTCCCGAGTGGAAGTGGGAACAGATCACTATGGACTTTGTTACTAGACTCTCTCGGACAGCGAGGAAGTTTGATTTTGTTTGGATGATCGTGGATAGGCTGACCAAGTCAGCTCATTTCATTCCTGTGTGTACTATGTACTCCTCGGAGCGGCTAGCTAAGATATTCATTCGGGAGATCATTAGATTGCATGGAGTCCCTGTTTCTATTATATCAGACAGAGGTACACAGTTTACTCCATAGTTCTGGAGGACATTTCAACGGGAGTTGGGCTCCCAGGTTGAGTTGAGTACTGCATTCCATCCTCAGACGGACGGACAGTCCGAGAGTACTATTCAGATATTGGAGGATATGTTGAGAGCTTGTGTTATTGACTTTGGTGGTTCGTGGGTTGATTACTTGCCTCTCGCAGAGTTTTCCTATAATAACAGCTACCAATCTAGTATTCAGATGGCGCCGTATGAGGCTTTATATGAGAGACGGTGTAGATCTCTAGTTGGTTGGTTTGAGCCCGGTGAGGCAAGGTTGTTGGGGACAGAGTTAGTCCAGGATGCTTTGGATAGGGTGAAGGTTATTCAGTCGCGCCAGAAAAGTTATGCGGACCGGAAGGTTCGGGATGTGTCTTATTCTGTGGGTGAGAAAGTCTTACTGAAGGTTTCGCCGATGAAAGGCGTCATGAGATTTGGGAAGAAAGGGAAGCTCAGTCCGAGATTTATTGGCCCTTTTGAGATCCTCGGGAGGATTGGAGAGGTGGCGTATATGCTTGCTTTGCCACCCAGTCTATCAGGAGTTCATCCAGTGTTTCACGTGTCCATGCTCCGAAAGTATGTTGGTGACCCATCGCATGTGTTGGACTTTAGCACTATCCAGCTTGATGATGATTTGACCTATGAAGTGGAGCTTATAGCTATATTGGGTCGTCAGGTGAGAAGATTGAGGTCTAAGGACATTGCATCAGTTAAGGTTCAGTGGAGAGGTCGACCCGTGGAGGAGGCCACTTGGGAGATCGAGCGGGAGATGCGGGGCAGATATCCTCACTTATTTGAGTCTTCAGGTATGTTTCTTGACCCGCTGAAGGACGAGTGTTTACTTAAGTAGGGGAGAATGTGATGACCCGGCCCGTCATCACGGGAATTACCACCTCGTTACCTTGCATTTATATGTTTTATGATTTTATATCAGTGTTAGAGTCTATCGGGTGAGTTAGGAGTGATTCGGCTTGAAAATGAGTCAAATAGCCTTTTTGAAGGAAGCTTGAATGTGGAAAGTCAACCTGGAGTTGACTTTTAGTTAGAATGCTCGGAACCGGATTCTGATGATTTGGTTAGTTCCGGGAGGCGATTTGAAACTTAGGGGAACGATCGGAATTGAATTTGGAAGTCCGGTGAAGAAATAGGCTTGAATTGGCTAAGGCTGAATTTTGGCGAAATCCGATCGGTAGGTGAGATTTTGATTTGGGGGTCGGAATAGAATTCCGACAATTTTTGTAGCTTTGTCATGTGATTTTGGATATTTTTGAAAATTTTCAGGTCATTCGGACGTCGTTTGGTCGGGTTTTTGATTGAATGTTGGTTTCGGAAGTTTAGATGAAAACTTAGGCTTGAATTTGCTTGGATTCGATTTTCTGTGTTTGAGGGCGTGTTTTTATGATTGGAACAAGTTCGTATCGTGTTTTGGAGTATGTTGGTGGTTTTCATTGGGATCCCGGGGGCCTCGGGGTGAATTTAGACCATCATCCGGGCATTTTGAGACTTAGAAGTCTACAGAAAATTGCAGCTACAATGCAGCATAAATTAAGCCTTCCATTCGCGACGCAAGGGCCGCGTTCACGTAGGCAGGGCTAAGGTGAGCATCGCATTTGCGATGCTGGGCATCGCGTTTGCGTAGGAGGAAGCGGGGAAGCTTCGCGTTCGCGTCCCAGATGTCGCGTTCGCGTATGAGGAGAATGGGATGCATCGCGTTCGCGTCCCTGAGGTCGGGTTCACGTAGATTTAAATCTGGCGGCTGAGGAAAATGTTCATCACGAACGTGTGGTGCAGTGTCGCGTTCGCGAAGGGTAAGCTGGGCTGTGCATCACGGATGCGTGGGAGGTCACGCGAATGTGTAGGGTTAAATGGTCAGGCAGTGAATTAAATTCCAGAATACAGACCAGTCGCGGGTTAGTCATAAAACCTCCATTTTTGAGTCTTAGAGAGAGAAACTCACGAGAGATTGCTGGGAATTCATCGGGTATTCGTCAGAGGTAAGTTTTATGGCCTAATTACAGTATTTTATCATGGAATCTTTAGGTATTTCTCATTTAATAGAAGATTAAAGGGGGATTCTAGCCCTAGGACTAAATTACGGAAAATCACTAATTTGAATGGGCAAATGGAGTCCAATTTTGGTAAATTTTATATGCTTAGACTCATGTTGAGACGAGGGTTCCGAATATGTGACTTACGTAATTTTTTCGAGAAGCGTACCAAAAGTCGGGTTTTGGCAACTTTGTAGTTTTTGGTGTAAATTAAATTGTTTTGACTAGGTATCATTCCATTGGCCTATTTTGATGTATTTCCACTATATTTGATCAGATTCTACGCCTGCGGAGGTTGATTCTCGTGTCAAGGGCATCGCGGATTAGTCGTCCAGCCGAGTTGAGGTGAGTAATGGATGTGGGTCATGACCAGTGGGTTCGAAACCCCGGTATACCACTTTGTGACGCTGTATAGCGGCGAGACACGTACTCTCCTATGAGTGCGGGGCCGATTGTGATTGGGGACTATGGATTAGTCTGACCTGTTGATATTATATTGTGATATTAGCTATTCTTGAGCCGGTGAACCTCCTTCTCGGATGGTTGTGTACTCTTATGGGTTGTGAGCCAGTTATTGGGATCCTGCGAGGATTGTTATCATTGTTTCTGTGATATTGACATGCTAGTGTTACTACCAGTCCGGAGCTATTAGTGTTATTATGATTTTCCAAACTCTGGAACTTTGACATACTGTTTTCAACTGAACAATGATAAAAGAGTTTTCAAAACTACTTTTGAGCCTGTGCGGACTGCACGCCGCAGTGGTGTACGGATCGGGCTGCGCGCCGCAGCAGGTGTGATATTAATATTGTGCTTGGGCTGTAGGAGCCCCTCCGGAGTCTGAACCCCCACGTGAGCACGGGTACCCAAATTGGATCGGGCTACGCGCCATAGCAGTCATATGCATTGCATGGCATACATACATTGGTTTACGTGTACTACGTGGCATAACATTCAGCACTCATACATTACTGGCACACATGCATTAGTTGCCACTTTACATAGTGCTATATTGTGATTTCTTATCTACGATGTCTTACCCCTGTTCATTACCACTGAGTCTGGAAGTACTCACTTTACTCCCTGCACCTTGTGTGCAGATCGAGGTATGTCTGAGCAGACCTGATCCGGTAGCCGTTCAGAGGCATTTTGTGGGATAGTCATGGTAGCTGCCGCGTCCGCAGGACCCGACTCTCCTTCCAGTATTCTTTTCATTTTGTATTGTTATCTATTTCCGCAGTGAGTATTGTAGTAGACACTATTGCACTTTTATTCTTTTTAGAGGCTCTTGACTCTTGACCCCTTGATTTTTTGGGAGTTGTTACTGTTTTGGGGCTTGATCCCCGTGTTTGATTTTCTATTACTGTTGACTTATTTCTGTTATGCCTAAGTTGGTTAAAGTGAGCTCATAGCTCCGTGAGTGTTGTTAATTGGTCAGGCCGGCCTAGCAGTGTACTGGGCGTCATCACGACCGGGTTTAGGATCGTGACATGTTGTTGTTGCTGTTGCTGTTGCAAAGCAGCCTGTGCTTGTTGCATCTTGCTTCCGGGTTGGGTAGTCGATGGAGCCTGCAGGTACTTATAAATTAGGGAATGACAAATAAATCGACAAGAAAACACTAAATCAAACATCTAATCTACCTGTGAGGTTGCTGCTGATTGTTGTGGTTGGGCATCAGCAAAAGCACCTAAATACATCAAATTCTTCTGAAGCAGGAGTTCATACCTATGAAATAATAATTAGTTTTAATATAGAAAAACAATACTTTCAACTGGGCCAAGCGAACACACTCCATACGATAGAAAGTGAACGTGCCATTATATGCCTCTTGGCAACAGTACACATTTTTCCTTATCCAAATTCAAGGAAAGGGTAAGAAGCCGCTCACCATCTAAACAAGCAAAATCAACTTTTAATAGTGCAAAATACTTTAACATGATATTTGGTGATGCAAAGCAAACAAAGTTCTTAATCATATCTCTGTGGTCAACACTACACATTTTTCCTGATCCAACTTCAAGGAAGGGTAAGCGCTCGCCTTCTGAACAAGCGAAATCAACTTCTGAGACATGTCTCATGATTGAGCAAGAATACAAAATGCATTTTATGAGTTCTGACAGATAGAACTAAATGAAAAGTAGAAAGAACAAGTGTGAATCCAAATGGCATGTCAGAATCACTCATTTGTCTCTTCTTAATTTCATTCATATCAACTAAATTTTTTAATCATGGTTGTGTCTTGGCTAGGTTGCACGCTCCTCGACTAATTCAACTAGGTACTTGCTGTTGGAAAAATTGGATGATTATAGAGAATAAAAATGTTTAGCTTGAGGCGTGTCAAAGACACTGTCCTTAAGGATATTTCGCCTACACCGAGATAAATAATATTAGGCGTATCCCCCAGGATTCAACAAGCTCTTCTAGTATAAACTAGGAGCAGAAACAGCAAAGTTTAACGAGAAGGAAACCCAACACAAAAAATAGAGAAGAAAAGTTTTTGCTTTGTTATTTTCCACTCTCTATTCTCAAAGATAAAAAACTACATGTATATATAAACTCCAAAAACTTTACAATATGAAAAACAATACGGTAATAGTCAAACCAAGCCTTTAAGGCTTTATATTACAAAAATAATTCATTAAGTTCAATACGTTAACAAATGATATTAGTATCCCTCATTTAACTGTCAGATTTCATTGTTTGTTAACAAAGCAATTCCATAAAAAGCAATCCGTTTACAAAATGAGAGTAACGTATAATAACGTATAAAGTCATACTAATGAGTAATTAATTATCTAATTTATTTTGTCTCAATTTGAGTTCAAAATTAAACTAATTTTTTGTTACAAATATTTTTAAAATAATTACTATAATGACTCATTAATATAATAGTAAGAAAAAGGAATCTAGATATAATTTTAGAATATTTCTTTTTGGGATATCAAAAGTATTTTTCAATCAATCCCCCACATATCTCAAAAAAAATCTAAATAATAATAATAAAATAATAAAATAATTTGTTGGGTTTCACAAAAGAGCATAATGCGTCAAATCTGGTGTCTCTTGGACTATGAACCAGACCTAGATAAAATAAGATTAAACTTACAGAACAAATGGTGAAGTTTAAAACTTCTATGAACCAAAACTTCATTTATAAGTTTAGTGTCTTATCTATCACATTATACCCGTACACACTTTGTTGTTTGTCGCGGTTTTGCGCTAATAGGCCATGAGCGCGCCTGGTTTTCATGAGTGCTCTAGAAATTTCGCCACAAATTTCATAGGAGCGGCCCCACTCCACACTCATATAGGTCCATCCATCAAGTGTATTCTGCAGTGCAATACACCAGCCACAAAAGGCTATGGATTATTAGATTAAGAGTTTAATAACTCAACCTCACATTTCTTGCAGTCTTGCACTATGTATACATACACCATAGGAAGAGACATATTTTAATAGTGCACATTTGATCAACTAATGACTTGTTATTACCCATATGAACCTACTTCATGGGATCTCCAATCACATAGGTTGGGTTACCATCATTGTTGATACATCTCAAATTGGCAAAAGTCTCAACCCTCGATGTTTCACTTATAAGTCAAAGGGGTCGGCCACATCCTCTTTTGACTACACATAATATATATAAAAAAAATCTCATATCTAAGCAATTGCTTTATCACATAACGTCTCGAGATATATACACTTCCCATTGAGAGATTTATTTTCTTACAATGGTTATTGCGCCTTGGCAATCATAATTCATCGACATAATTATTATCGGTTTAACTCAACAAAAGGTTGCTTAACCAACCTCATTGCCCGATAATTCCAATATCGTAACAACCACCAAAAAGTGATCACACAACAACTAAATAGTTTTTCTCATCTGAATAAAAATTCAATATCATCACTGTATCCTTCTAATACAGTGAAAGATTCACATATAAAATACTAACTCATAGTATTTCTCAAATATGGCGTAGATCATCTCAAATGAAATAAAACTTGACTTCTATACTAGTGCCTTTTGAAACATCTATCAACACATGAAAATTTATTTTCTTTATGTATCTTCCGTAGTCAAGCACTAAAATAAAATTTTCTAAAATATAGAATCAACTTTAACTTCTACAGAAATATCTTAAATAGGAATGTGTCAAAATTCAATAATTTCTTTACCCGTATATTTAAGAAACCCAAAATAAAATACTGTGACCCCCACATTTTCCAAAACTTTCAAGGTAAGGGGGTAATATTTTTAGAATGAGTTGAAGAAGAATTTCCCCTTTCCAAGAACTTAAGAATTTCTTGAATCATCAAAATAAACAAATCATTCTTTTTGTTCTTCAACTTGGGACACAAAACTAACTTTGTTAGTACAAATATATTTAGAAGCACAAGAGTCTAACACCCAATTTTCTATAAGATTCTCTTGAGAAATGATCACAATAATTATAGCATCCGCTTACTCAAATTTATTTTTTACTACAAGACTATCATTTCTCTCGAATCCTCCTCTATGATAAGAAATTTATAATGGCTTAGTGTACCCCCACAAATAATTATTATTTCCAATAAAGTTTGATTTCAAATAAATGATTCATAGTTATATGAAGAAAAATCAATCATTATTTAATTTCACCCAAAAGACCAATAGATAAGCAAAAATTATTTTTAGATCATAAAATACTTCCATCAAAATGCACATAAATACTACAAATTTACTACAACAAATAACGCATATTATTAATATAAGATAAACTAATTCATAACATTGAGTACAAACAAGCCATGGCTATAATAACCCTTGCCAACAAAATTATTATTCTTGGTCAACACGACCTTATCAGATTCAAAAGAAACCTTCACCCCCACTTTTCCTATTAATCCCACAGAGACCAAATTGGCTCGGATACTAGGAACATGTAACACGTCATTCAATGCCAAAGTTTTGCCAGATGTGAGTTTGAGAAGAACTTTGCCTTTTCCAAGAACTTGAGTAGTTCTTGAGTCACCAAGATAGACAACTTCTTCTCCCTCCTCAACTTGGGTGTAAGACACAAAGTCTTTTTTGTTAGCACATATGTGCCTAGTGGCACCAGAATCTAACACCCAATCTTTCACATTTGCCACAAGGTTCACTTGGGAAACAACTGCAACAATTATGTCATCCGATTTGGCTTCAGTTAAATTTACTTTAGTCTTGGCGGGATTGTCATTCCCAACCCTCTTCCGGCATTGAGCAGCATGATGGCCAGGTTTGCCACACACAAAACAGTTACCTTTTTTCTTGAAGGTTTGATTGTTGGTTCTGGGCTTATAACCATTTTCTTTATCATACCTATTATTTGATTTGTCCTGCCGCTTATTGTTCTCCACCAGGTTGGCTCTTGTAGCAATCTCTTTTCCTTTGTCAGCAACAGCTTGCTTGCGATTTGTATTTTCAATTATAATATGCTTGACCAAGTCCTTCAGCAACAATTGCTTGTGTTTGTGTTTTAATTGTTGTTTGTAGTCATTCCAAGATTTGGGAAGTTTTTCTATAAGCATACCAGCAACAAACTGTTCGGGCAGAGAAATATCTTCAGATTTGAGATCTTCAATCAACTTGTGATATTCGTTGATTTGTGTAGTTATGTCCTTGTCCTCCGCCATCTCCCACTTGTAGTAGTTTCCAATTACAAACTTTTGTTTAGTGGCATCTTCAGCAGTGTACTTTGTTATCATTGACTCCTAGATTTCTTTTGCCTCCTTGTAGGAAACATAGACATCGAACAATTCGTTAGAAAGAGTAGAAATTATAGTATGTCTACGTACCTTATTAGCATGAACCCATTGATCCATCTGAATGGACATTGCTTCACTTGGCTTTGGATAGGTAATAGCAAAAGCAACTCCATGCATATCCAAGATAGAATGCACTCGTTCCTGCCAACGCTTAAAATTATCTCCACCAAAAATCTCAATTTTCGAAACATCGGGAAAAGGTTTGGCATAGGTAATTGGTGATGGAACAGCAACAGAAACAGCTGGTGTAGTAGATGTAGTTGCATCAACAGTAACATTAGCAGCGTTATTCTCCATAATAACAACGTGAAATATCCTTAAGATTGTTGGAAAAATTGGATGATTATGGAGAATAAAATGTTTAGCTTGAGGCGTGTCAAAGGACACTGTCCTTAAGGATATTTCGCCTACACCGAGATAAATAATATTAGGCGTATCCCCCAAGATTCAACAAGCTCTTTTAGTATAAACTAGGAGCAGAAACAACAAAGTTTAACGAGAAGAAAACCCAACACAAAAAATAGAGAAGAAAAGTTTTTGCTTTGTTATTTTCCACTCTTTACTCTCAAAGATAAAAAACTACATGTATATATAAACTCCAAAAACTTTATAATATGAAAAACAATACGGTAATAGTCAAACCAAGCCTTTAAGTCTTTATGTTACAAAAATAATTCATTAAGTTCAATACGTTAACAAATGATATTAGTATCCCTCATTTAACTGTCAGATTTCATTGTTTGTTAACAAAGCAATTCCATAAAAAGCAATCCGTTGATAAAATGAGAGTAACGTATAATAACGTATAAAGCCATACTAATGAGTAATTAATTATCTAATTTATTTTGTCTCAATTTGAGTTCAAAATTAAACTAATTTTCTGTTACAAAGATTTTTAAAATAATTACAATAATGACTCATTAATATAATAGTAAGAAAAAGGAATCACGATATAATTTTAGAATATTTTTTTTTGAGATATCAAAAGTATTTTTCAATCACTTGCTACCACCTACCAATATAGGTACAAGTAACTCTACCCACCAAGGCTTGGGCAAACGTGAAGAAGCTATCAAGTGTTTTTTTTGTTTCATCTGATGATCTACTCCAACAGCACATAAAGTCATTTTTGAATTTATGAATTTCCTTTCAGAGGCAAGGATGGATAATCCCATAAGCTGATTGGTTTAATCAAACTTGGACAACATCAATTAATTCCTTCATGCAGCAACACCCTGTAGAGTAGATCAACTAAAGCGTCTGCATAACATAATTCCCCTATGCTTTTGGTACTGTAGGTATGATGTTTCTTCTATAATAAATTTCTTCTTCATTTCTGGATGCCTGACAAATTTACCTCGACCAACTTTTCACAATTTTACTGACAAAGTAACTATACCAACCTGTTAAGTATGAGGTTGTTAAATGCAATTCCACAAGAGAAATTAAAAGGGACATAAATAGGATATGAAAAGAACAAAGATGCAAATCATATCTCTTAAAAGAGAAGAATGACCACTGACATTTGTTGGGAAAAGAAGGCCTTAGAGGGGATCGACAAATAACTTCAGCACCAAAATAGAAACTACATTTCTTGATCACCTAACTCACATTCAAAGGTGCCGATGGGAAATACAACTTACAGCTGCATAAGAAGTGACAACTCAACTGTCCAGACACTCAGAACCACAGATCAACCCTGCAAAAAACAAGCTTTAAACATATTGGTATAAATGAAAGATATGATGCACATTGTGCTTAACCATGTGAAGTTGAGGGATTATGTAAAAGAATGCACCTGAGAAATGAATTGTTTTAGTGCACATAATGAAACACTTCTTTTGAAAATAGAATGGATGAAGGCAGTCAACCATGTCAAGAAAATGTTAGGTCGTAATTAAACTTCAACAACTAGCTAATGCGGTGACGATTAACCAAGACCAAATAAGGAGGCAAAAGCCAATTCTGTTATCCAATGTGCAACACATAATACCGTTTCATGCCTAGGACTACACATTTGGAGCATGGAAAACATAAAATAAACCAAAGAAATAGAGCTGTATTTGGCTTTTATACCTGTTAAAGAAAATTGACCTTACCCTAACTCAACTGCAAAAGGTAGATCATTCGGGCAAACGTAAATGGAACCAAGACAAGTAAGTGAACATTTGGCAAATGCTGCAACATGCTTCCAATCAACCTGTAAAATTGGAAAAAAAAAGGAAATGAATCACTACTAACGACATGTAAACTGCAATCTACGTTTTCTGTTCCGCAAATTGAGTAGATTTTCTATTTTCCTTTCCAAACATGAAATACAGGCCAATTGGTGGCATAATGTGAACACACAGTAGGTGTCTAATTGCCATAAAAATGATTCAAGTTGTACCAGCTCTTACACAGTGAAAGTCCAACTGTATAACAAAATTACTGCACATCAATTTGCACTATAATACTTCAATAATAAGATGTGGATCTGAAATAGAATGTTAATGTGATGACTCAGTCCGTCATCATGTGAGTTATCGCCCCGTTATCCCCGTTATATGCTTGTTAATGTTGCAATATGCTTGTTGGGTAAGTTTGAGTCAATCCGGGTCGAGTTTGGTTGGAAATGAGACAAATAGTCTCTTAGAAGAAGGAATAGTTGAGAAAAGTCAGCTGGATGTTGACTTATGAGTTAGAGAGCTCGGAATCGAATTCTGATGATTCGGTCAGCTCCGGGAGGTCATTTATGAGCTAGGAGAGCGATCAGAAGTGAATTTGAAGGTCCGGTGTAGTTTTAGGCTTGAATTGGCTAAAGTTGAATTTTGGCGATATCCAATCGGTAGGTGAGATTTTGATTCGAGAGTCAGAATGGAATTCCGACAGTTGCAGTAGCTCCATTAGGTGATTTTGGATGTGCCTGCAAAATTTCAGGTCATTCGGAGGTCGTTTGGTCGGGTTTTTGATCGAATGTCGGTTGCGGAAGTTTGAATGAAAACTTAGACTTGAATTTGCTTGGATTCGATGTTTTCCGTGTTTAAGGGCGTGTTTTTATGATTGGAACAAGTTTGTATCGTGTTATGGAGTATGTTGGCGGTTTTCGTTGGGGTCCCGGGGGCCTCGCGATGAATTCGGGGGTCCAAACGGACCATCTTGAGCCAAAATGAACTACTGGAATTGCTCCAATAAAATTGCAGGTTATTTGTTCTCTGCGATCGCGGTCATTGCCAAGCGATCGCGTAGTGTATCGGAGTGAGGCTGGAAATTTGTTCTTCGCGATCGCGGGAAGAGTGATGCGATCGCGTAAGGTCGAGGGGTTGTGCATCGCGATCGCGGGTATATTGATGCGATCGCGTAGAGTCGAGCTCGAGTGCAGTGCGATCGCGTTCATAGCATTGCGATCGCGTAGGGTCGCTAAGTTGTTCACTGCGATCACGTCCAGGTCCACGCGATCGCGTAGAGGAAAATTTGGCAGCCCAGGATTTGTGCATCGCGATCGCGAGTCCAGTGCTGCGATCGCGTAGAGTAAATAGGCCTGGCAGTGAATTTAAGTCCAGAACATTTCAGACGCGGCCTATCATTCTTAAACCTCCATTGTTGAGTCTTAGAGAGAGAAAGTGACGCGAAATTGCTGGGATTTCATCGGGTTATCATCGGAGGTGAGTTTTATGGTTTAATTACGTATTTTTATCTTGAAATCCTCCTCTATTTCACTGTAATTGGATGAATTAATGGGGGAATTTAGCCTAAGCCGGGGTTTTGGTAAAATATCGATTTGAGTGGGCAAACGGAGTCCGATTTTGGAAAACTTTATATGCATAGACTCGTGTTGAGACGAGGATTCCGAATATGTAACTTTTGTAATTTTTCGATAAGCGTACCAAAAGTCGAGTTTTGACAACTTTGTGGGTTTTGGTGCAATTTGAGTTATTTCGAATGGGTTGTGTGTAATTAGCATATATTAACGTATTCTCTATGAATTTGAACAGATTCGACATTCGAGGCGGTTGAATTGCGAGAAAAGCACAAGGCGGACTAAGGCTTCTACCGAATCGAGGTGAGTGGTTATAGTAAATAATGTACTGAGGGTTTGAAACCCCGTACTAGCACTTTACAGTGCTATGATAAGATGAGACACACGTCATGTGACAGGCGTGGTGGTATTGTAATTGAAAAATTGGACTTGGTCCTTTCCGACTAATAGAGTATTGTGTATTGTGAGTGAGAATGGGATTATAAGTGTGTAATTGGGCTAGTAGCCTTGTTTGGGGCCTTGTGCTGATCTGTAGAGCATTTAGGGGACCTGTAGAGCTAGGTAACCCTTATATCATGTTGGAAACTTACACTCAGCCGTCAAATTAGCTGTATAGCATATCTTGGGCTAGCACTAGATGTGTACTGAGAGAGATAGACTACTTGGGGTGGAATTTCCCTGATTTAGCTGAGTGGGCCTGAAAGGCCAATTCTATACTGACTGGGATAGGGTCGAGGACCCATTATGAGGTATTATATATATATATACCTACATTGTCTTTTTTCTTGGTGCTAAAGGTATATATATATATATATATATATATATATACCGCATACAGAGACTTCTATTACAAAAGTTAGGGAAAATACTAGTAGGCAAACCATAGTTTGTTCTAGTACTATCCTTATCGTGCACTATAGTATTAACATAGTTACTACTACTAATGTTAACTACTGTTTGATCGCTGGAGTATATTACGGGATCGAGCTGCACTCCGCAGCAGTATAGTTATATATGTATATATATATTGGATCGGACCGCACGCCGCAGTAATATATGTGTGGATCGGGCTGCACGCTGCAGCATCATAGCGCTTGGGCCTAGGGAGCCCCTCCGAAGTCTGTATACACCCCCAGTGAGCGTCGTCGACGTTAAATGGAGCGGGCTGCGCGCCGCAGCGTTATATGTATTGGAGCGGGTTGCACGTCGCACCATTATACTTATACATATCCGAATGTGTACTTAAATACTTATACAATATAGACATATGTATATGTTTAGATACATTGAGTTGGCTGTACACCGTAGTGGTACGAGTGAGGACTTGGTTAGTGTGGGACCTTGTTGAGATAGATGTGGACTGGAGATCAGAGTATTCACCATAGTGATGACTTACCTGTGAGGTTGCCTTAGAACTGTTTAGTGATAGTACTGGAGTTCTTATTTTCAGTTATTGTTTATTATTGTTACTCACTGAGTTGAAATATACTCACCCCACTCCCCTGCACTTTTTGTGCAGATTCACAGGTGCCAGAGAGCAGTTGAGCTGTTGCAGCTGCTTATTCATATCTACTTTACGGAGACTACGAGGTAGCTACCGACGTCCGCAGAACCTGTTTTCTCCTTCCTTATCATTTTGTTGCTCTCATTTTGCTTAGACTTGTTTGTATAGGTTGTTTATTCTGTAGAGGCTCAGACTTTGGACACCACGATTTGGTTGTGACCGTATTTTGTATGCTTCTAATATTACGTTTATCATTTTGATATGAACACTTGCTATTTAAGTTTAACTTGTTCACCTGAGATTAATAATTGATTGGTTCAAGGGAGAACATGATCGGGCTTGCCTAGCATTGTGTTGGGCGCCATCACGACCAGGATTTGGGTCGTGACAGTTAAAGAGCTAACAAGAACAATAACACGAAATGTGTACTTGTGATATTTAAAGAATAAATTGTTAACATACACTCAAACAGTATTCACCAGCTGGAGTATTGTAAGTAATCTTTCCCATGGCATTAGGAGGAAGAGCAACACGACTCCTAACATTCAGATCCTTAGCAGCTAATCAATTAGGTGTATCAGGAACATCTATTTGATTTTCAATGCCGACACGATCCATATCTCGAAAAACAACCAAAAGCAGATATATCGCATCAGTGGACAAATTTAACTAACCAAATTAAGCACACATATCAAAAGTAAAGTTGGAGGAAAGACAATCACAAGAACGATGCCAATTCTGTTTGCAAAATTAAACTTTAATGTTCAAATGCAAAATCCCAGTCCACAGTGATGTTTGCAGTTGCCATATGGATAGGCAAATACAATGCTATTAACTGCTACCACCTATTCGCTAATTTACAGCAGGAACAAGTATACATCAGATATTTCAAATTAGTTACAAACACGCTGATTTGAATCATGAACAAACAGTGTGATAACTGTTCTAGCATCACACAAACCCACTCGCTTACTCAAAATCAAAATAATGTGTCAAACCACTTCTGCTCATGCAGTATCACAGTAAAGGATGCATAATAATCCAAATTAATATACAAATATATCGAAATTGTCAAAATATAAATTTAAGGTTGTTTACCAACAAAACATACAAACAATTCATATAAAATCAAAATAAGCAATGACAAATGTTAAAACGCAAAAAATATTAGGTACGACGTAAAACCCCGTTATAACATTAAAAAATAATATGAAAGTTGAAGCTAAAAAGTCATTTAAATATTAGATGAAAACAGGACAAAACCATGCACTACAACAAAAAAGGCTTTTAGCGGCAATTAAAATACTTTGTTGTGGCAATAGAAATGGCCGCCAAATCATTTACCGGCAAATAGGTTTTGGCCGGTATGACTGGCGTCGGCAAAGCTATTAGCGGCCATTAGATCAAGTGCTGGTAAAGACATATTTTATGGCCGGTAAAAGTCCTTAAGTTTTAGCAGCATTTATTTCCAGCAATTATAATGGCCACTAAAATCCCTTAACATTCCATAGGGCATACAACTTGCAGCCTTTATTATTGCCGCTAATAATCAATTTAATGGTCGATAAATAGTACTTCGAATGGCAGCAAATACAATGGCCACTAAAGCGATTCTAGAATTCCGGCTTATTCATTTATTCAATGCCTTTTGTAGTGGCAAATTTAATTGCTATAAAAGAGGATATTTTAGCGATTGTGTTTTTCACTAAAGATTAAGAAAGAACTACTCCAATATTCGTAATCCATGTTATGACTATAATAATAACAATTCACTTCAAAAGGCTCAATGTATTTCACCAAATTCATGATTTGAGAGTGTAAACAAAGTAACAAATGCCAAACTATTTGAGTCTAATAACTAATGTGATTTCGTATCTAACTAATTATTTTATCAAGTAGCTATAATCTCGACAATAAGCTACATCGGACAGGCCAACTCTTGATCACAACGACTTCTACATGCTATATCTCTGAACATCACAATACATGACCTGAAACAATAAAATAAAATGAATGTTAAATAAACGACATATAAAGTTTATCAACAGTGAATTAAGAAAACAACTATTTGAACTTTACATACTTGTATTGGCGGCATATGAAGGAATTGATACTACGCAATTCAATCAAAATCAAGTGTACCGGAAATGCATTTCTTTTCCTACTAACCATTATAATACATCAAAACTCAGAATGATTTATAGAATACGAAGGGGGTCAAATGCCAGTGCTCTGATGGTAAGCAACCCCCACTTCCAACCGAGAGGTTGTGAGTTCGAGTCTCCCCAAGAGCAAGGTGGGAAGTTCTTGGAGGGAAGGATGCCGGGGTCTATTTGGAAACAGCCTCTCTACCCTAGGGTAGGGGTAAGGTCTGCGTACCCCAGACCCCACTAAGTGGGATTATACTGGGTTGTTGTTGTTGTTGTTGTTGTTGAAGGGGGTCAAATGCCAGTCCAAACAAAATACAGTATGTTACACATATCAAATTGCATTCTTTTTTGTCCTTAACCAGCAACCCTTGTAGCTACTGGTGTGCAGGTTGTTACTTTCGATGCTGCACAACATAATGCAGCTGTTACTTTCGATGTTGATGCACAAACAGCTTAACTGGAAGCAACAAGAGGGCAGAAACAAGTCTCAACTTCCTCGAATGAAGTTGGACTAAATAGGAACACAACTAAGAATGTTTGGACAGTGATAGAGAGAGCTCCTACTAGGAAAAATACACCTCTAAGTGTGAAGATGCAACAACAAAAATCGAGTTTGACAGATGTTCGACGAAATACGACACAAACTGTTACTAGCCCAAATAAATTCGAAGTTTTAGCATATGAGGAGGATGATGAAATCAATTTATCTCCATTAAATGATACTAACATGAAGCAATAATTTGTACCATGTAATAGCAGTGGTAAAGATGACCGAGGCAGTTATATTTTGGCAAGGAAAGTTGGTGTCAAGACCAAATAACTAAAGTGATAACTGAAACAAGCCAAGGTCTTCATGGACTTGCTTCAAGATAACGAGGATTGGTATTATAGCTAGCATACACATTTCTCCACTATACTACATAAAACAAGTAAAGTACTTTAAAGAAACCTGAAAGTAAGAAGGAACTCTACCTTTTTCTGAAGACATTTTTATAATTGCATTGCTAACTAGAGAACATGCCAGTGTAAAATTCAAGATACATCTGCCCGCGATAGCTCAAGCCTCAAGAGCCGCATGTTGTAGTAATTTTCCTTCCATGTTCAATCAAATAGTAGATGTAGTGAATAATATTACAAGATAACAGAGAGTTGAGCTACCTCTTTAAGACTTCAATTATGGAACAGTCAAGTATCTATATCAGAAACTAAACTATTCAAATTCAGAAACAAAAACAAGTTCTTCAACTAACACAACAAGATTTCATTACTTTTTATAATTGTTAGGCATCACGTAACATGGGTATTCCTGAATAAAAATTTTAAATTAGGACTACTGCACGCTTCTCTTAACTTTTCCAACAAATATGAATAATTTAAAAAATTTTAAAGACAAGATTACCTCCATGGTTGGAGTTAATTGTATAACTTACTGGATTAATGAGCGGATGAAGTCTGTTGAAGGAGTAATGATAATTTAGCCCACCATTTTGATTAACATGATGACCATAATTGCCACCAAGGTCATTGCCGACTTTGAAGCTCTTTTCTTTACCATATGAATACTCATTACTACTCTATCAACTTCTGAAGGGGAAAAGAAAAAAAAAGTGGGAACTTTAAGTGAATAATGCATAGAGTTGATAGGTAATGTAAATTCATTGAAGGAGATATAGTCTTCTATATCAAATCTCAACATTGGTAATAACAGATAACATCAAGATGTTTTTTCAATTTTTGGCATGGGTTGTGCAGAATCTCTTAGCTCAAAGTAGATGATGAACATATACACGCATGCAGAAACACATGACAAAGAGGTTATGCAAGTGACTTGAATCAATTTATTTCAATCAAGTTGCAAGAAGTATTGGAAGCCTTCCCATGTCATTGGCCAAACTCGATGATATTACTGAAAATGAGACTCGAAACCATGAGGCAACTTTGAGAAAAGATTGATCTAAATGTCTCTCCGTGTTGTCAATACACCTATCAACAACAACAACGACGACCCAGTAAAATCTTACTAGCAGGGTCTGGGGAGGGTAGTGTGAACGCAGACCTTATCCATACCCGAGGGGTAGATAGGCTATTTTGGATAGGCCCTAGATTCAATAAAACAACAAAATTCATGGTATAAGACACCTTTAAAACAAAAGAATATATGTATGTTGTGCAATGGAAAGTGGTTGTCATATAAACCACTTGATGCAGTTCCATATCAAGTAAAGAAGATAGTTTGAAATACACAGATCACTTGGCTTCGGCATGCATGATGGAAATCAACATAACTTGATCTTAGCAGAACCTAATAATCCTTTAACTTGGTCCTTCTTATTCTATAAATTACATATGAAATGCATAAATCAGCATACTCTTAGACTCTTGGTCTTTATCCTTCCACAAGAAGACTCTACATATCTTTCCACCCAACTTGTATCATGTAAAGTTTTAAAGATTAGATGCTGTAAATTTAGCTACCCAACAAAATATTGTTTATGTAAACCTTTTATTTTCTGTGATTTCCTATGAGTTAGGATGTGGCAAAAAGCAAAATAGCTACTTTTCAGTATGTAATAGCAGAAATAACATATTTCTTTTTTAAGAGAAATTAAACTCTTTGTAAATGACACAAGGTGCAACCTCCTCACTAATCAGTTTGCTATCTGTTACCCCCGACACATTTCTAGACTTTGGAAGACACCAGTAGTGATCTTGAAGTTAGCATAGCCAAAATAAATAGTGAATCTATGTTTCCCCCATTTTCTTATCTTTGAAAGGGGTTCTACATTTTGACGGAGTTAGGACATGTAAAATCTATCCTAAAACTCTTTCTGATCCTTTTTGGGGAGTGCGGGAGAACCTTCTACCTAAGTGAGATTGCATTTGAAGAGAACCCATAAAAGTACACATCTACAAATCAGACATTGAGATTCTTTGAACAAAGTGATACTGAGTAGGTCTTTTATCCAATTGAGAAATCAAGAAAGGAAATTGTAAATTCATCAACATCTTCATTTAAATATTAATACAAAATAAAAGTTAAATATTTTCCATAGAAAAAGAAATTGGTTACTTACCTGAAAAATATTTTAATGGAGGGAAGAAGATTACCATTGTTCTTCTATTTCAAGCCCTAGTGCTTAGCCAGCTAAGAGAGACTAGGGAGATGAAGAGAGGTAGAATGTAGAAGAGTGACCCTAAAAATTGAAATAGGGTTTCAAAGTAAAGAGGGAACGTGGGAAAAATTTGGGGGGAAGATGAAAAATTAATAAAATGTGGCTTCCCAGCATAACTTTTAGTGACCATTCATTTCAGTTGCCAGTAAAAGCGGATCTATCGCTGGCTATTACTAATTTGTCGCTAAATTTTGTGCTTAAAATATAAATTAGCGGCATTTAGTCTATTGCCACAAAATTTTAGTCAGTAAAAGCAGTTTTTGTGGTAGTGATGGATATTGTTAATAAAAAAAAATAAAACTTATCTATTTTACTACTGTGCTTAACCACTATTTTTGAAGCATTTAAAAGTAATACTATTTTTTCCACCCGTTTATAACTAATGCTAATTACACGATTAACAAAAAACACTGCTAAGTATATTTTATAGATCACAACTGTATTTATTGTTACCGAGTACTAATATTCTGTCATTTTAAAAATCCAAATTTACAACTTCTCATGAAACCCTACATCACTTTGAAGAGAATTTCACATGGAGGAAGAAAAGAAACTCCCTAGACATAATCGGATCAACATACGGAAGCAAAAACACTAGAAAAACTTTTCTGCCCATAATGGTAAGCAACCATATGTTGGGTTTTTAATATATTTAATTAATATATTAAAGAGTTAAAAGAGGGTGAATGGGAAATGGAGGGAAATAAAATTTTGAGTGAAATTTTAATTTCCTCTCCTTGGTAAATGGGCATTGTCCCATATCGGAAGAGGAAGAGGTTTTTTATGGGTATATAAGCAATTGCTCTTCTTCTAGCTCTTAAAGAGTTGAGAAGAAAGCAAGCCTCGCGCCGTCGTCGTCGTCGCTCGCTCGGCTCGGCTCGGCTCGGCTCGGCTCGGCTTCGGCTTCGGATTCGGATTCGGATTCGGATTTGGATTCGGATTTGGATTTGGATTTGGTCAAATGATCGATCGGTTGATTAACTTTTTGGACCAAATTTATTTGTTAATAGTAAAATATTAACAGAAATGTTATTAAAATATTTATTTTAATAACAGAATATTAATATTAAATAAATATTAATATTAAATCCAAATTTCAGTTTTTTCTGTTTTTGTAACAGAAAATTAACTACCCATCAATTTTCCCTCTTTATTTTCCCTCTTTATTATTGAGTAAATGGCCATTTATGCAATGGCATTTATGCTGTAGCAGTTTTGCAGAAACATCCATTCTGAAGAGACTCTTCAGATTTCAGCCCAACTTTTGGCTATAAATACAACACTATTCCGCTCAGAATTTCACTACGAATTTTTGAGTTTCTCCTCCTTTCTTCTGCATACTTTTAGCATCACAAAGCAAAAAGTAAGTGTGATTTGCTACCAAACTTTGTGTTCGCTAAAACACTGGGGTTTGAAGTACCACTACACCAATGTGTAATTCGTTCTATCCCGGGAGGAAATAATCCATAACCTTGGGTACTAGGAGGGGATTAAATTCCTTAAGGAAACACTGTGAATTCAATGGACTCGAAATGGTTTCTTCATTTCTGTTTATGCATATACTTGTTTGTATTTATTTATATTTCCAGAATTATTTTACAAATACATTGTAATAACAAGCTTAAGGAATTTAACTATATTTCTGTATTTGTTTTTACTGTTTCTGGACGAGTAAAATCTTTGTGGTTTTGTACTCTATTAAAATCTACGTGATTTTAATATTTGTGTCATTCTTTTACAGAAATGACTAACGAGAATGAGAACCAGGCTGTTCCAATGGTGACTGCTAATGCCTCAACAAGCCGAACGACTCCGGCAGCATTGGCACCGGCGGAGAAAACCGGCAAATTTTCCGGGATTGATTTCAAGTGTTGGCAACAAAAGATGTTCTTCTATTTGACTACTCTGAGTCTCCGGAAGTTCATCAAGGAAGATGTTCATGTGTTGTCTGACGAAACTCCAGAAACTGAACGCTTTCTCATCGTTGAGGCGTGGAAGCATTCAGACTTTTTATGCAAGAATTATATTCTAAGCGGGTTGGAAGATTCTTTGTATAACGTCTACGGTGGCGTAGAAACGTCAAAGGAACTCTGGACTGCGCTTGAAAAGAAATACAAAACTGAAGATGCCGGGTTGAAAAAGTTTGTTGCTGCAAAGTTTTTGGACTACAAAATGGTAGATAGCAAGTCCGTTATTACCCAAGTCCAGGAATTGCAAGTGATTATTCACAATCTCCTTGCTGAAGGTATAAATCAAATTAATATTGATGTTGAAAGTAGTAACCTTAGTATTTTTACTAATGAAAATTTCATTGAAGGTCTTGTTATCAATGAAGCATTCCAAGTAGCAACAATGATTGAGAAGTTGCCTCCTTTGTGGAAGGACTTCAAAAACTACTTGAAACACAAACGCAAGGAGATGTCCCTTGAAGATCTCATTGTTCGGTTGAGAATCGAAGAGGACAATAAAGCTGCTGAAAAGAGAGGTCGTGGAAACTCAACAATAATGGGAGCAAATATTGTTGAAGAGAACAAGAAGAGGAAGAAGGCTTCTGGACCAAAATACAACCCAAGCAAGAAGCGGTTCAGTGGAAACTGCTATAATTGTGGAAAACCCGGACACAAATCTACGGAGTGTCGTGCTCCGAAGAAAGGCAAGAAGAAGGGTCAAGCAAACATGGTTGAAAAGCATGATGATGTTGATGACTTATGTGCCATGCTTTCCGAATGCAACTTGGTAGGCAATCCTAGAGAGTGGTGGATTGATTCTGGAGCCACTCGCCATGTTTGTGCAGTTAGAGAAGCGTTTGCTACTTATGCTCCTGTTGGACCCGACGAGACGATTTCTATGGGAAATGCTTCTAAGGTCAATATTGAAGGATGTGGGAAGATATTTCTCAAAATGACTTCCGGAAAAGTGGTGACTTTGAACAACGTCCTTCATGTTCCCGAGATTAGGAAGAATTTAGTCTCTACTGGACTTCTTGTTAAGAATGATTTTAAATGTGTTTTTGTTTCCGATAAGGTTGTAATAAGTAAGAACGAAATGTTTGTAGGAAAAGGTTACCTCACCGAGGGCCTTTTCAAGCTGAATGTAATGGTCGTTGAGAATAATAATAAAATTTCAGCTTCGTCTTACTTACTTGAGTCAAATGAATTATGGCATATACGTTTGGGTCATGTCAATTATAAAACCTTACGGAAAATGATTAATTTGGAAGTATTGCCTAAATTTGAATGTGACAAATCAAAATGTCAAGTATGTGTGGAATCTAAGTATGTTAAACATCCTTATAAGTCGGTTGAAAGGAATTCAAATCCTTTAGACTTAATTCACACATATATTTGTGACATGAAGTCAATACCATCTCGCGGTGGAAAGAAGTATTTCATAACTTTTATTGACGATAGTACTCGATATTGCTATGTTTACTTACTTAATAGTAAAGATGAAGCAATAGACGCATTCAAGCAATACAAAAATGTAGTTGAAACACAACTTAACAAGAAAATCAAAATGATAAGAAGTGATAGGGGTGGTGAATATGAATCTCCTTTTGAACAAATATGTTTAGAATATGGAATTATTCATCAAACAACGGCCCCTTACACGCCCCAATCCAACGGGATTGCAGAAAGAAAGAATCGTTCATTAAAGGAGATGATGAACGCATTATTGATAAGTTCTGGTTTGCCACAGAACTTGTGGGGGGAAGCCGTACTTACGGCTAGCCGAATACTAAATCGAGTACCCCATAGCAAAACACAATCCATTCCATATGAAAAATGGAAAGGAAGGAAGCCCAACTTGAATTATTTTAAAGTGTGGGGGTGTTTGGCAATAGTGCAAGTTCCTAAACCCAAAAGGGTAAAAATAGGACCGAAAACCGTTGATTGTGTTTTCATAGGATATGCGACTAATAGTAAAGCATATCGATTTCTGGTTCATAATTCAGAAAATCCCGACATTCATAATAATACGGTTATAGAATCAGATAATGCTGAGTTCTTTGAAAATATATATCCGTACAAAAAAGAATGTGAGTCGATTAGTGAAGGATCTAAACGACCTCGGGAAGAAGCAAAAGAAAGTACACTTAACCAGGAAGATCCAAGGCGTAGTAAACGTCAAAGAACGTCTACTTCATTTGGACCAGATTTTGTGACTTTCTTATTGGAAAATGAGCCTCAAACATTTAAAGAAGCTATGTCTTCTTCGGAATCATTGTTATGGAAAGAGGCGGTCAATAGTGAAATAGAATCTATATTGAACAACCATACATGGGAATTGGTTGATCTTCCTCCCGGAAACAAACCGTTGGGTTCTAAATGGATCTTTAAGAGGAAAATTAAAGATGATGGCACTATTGACAAATATAAGGCAAGACTTGTGGTCAAAGGGTATAGACAACGGGAAGGTCTTGATTATTTTGATACATACTCTCCAGTTACAAGAATTACGTCCATACGAACGTTAGTAGCGTTAGTTGCAGTTTATGGTCTTGAAATTCATCAAATGGATGTTAAGACGGCTTTCTTAAATGGAGAGTTGGAGGAAGAAATATACATGGAACAACCAGAAGGGTTTGTGGTTCTAGGTAAAGAAAAGAAGGTCTGTAGACTTGTTAAGTCCCTTTACGGATTAAAACAATCACCCAAACAATGGCATGCTAAATTTGACCAAACAATGTTGTCAAATGGGTTTAAGATAAATGAATGTGATAAATGTGTGTACATTAAAAATGTTCCAAATCACATAGTCATTGTTTGCTTATATGTGGATGATATGCTCATAATGAGTAATGACATTGCCAATATAAATGCTACTAAGCGTATGCTAACTAGCAAGTTTGATATGAAAGACTTGGGAGTTGCTGATTTAATTCTAGGAATTAAGATCCATAAGACTTCTCAAGGTCCGGCGTTGTCACAATCTCATTATATCAAGACAATACTTGAAAAATTCAAGCACTTGGGCTTTAAAGTTGCAAAGACTCCAATTGACGTGAATCTTGCATTAGCAAAGAACAAAGGCCAAAGCATATCACAATTGGATTATGCTCGTGTGTTGGGTTGCTTAATGTACATCATGAACTGTACACGACCAGATATAGCTTGTGCTATAAGTAAATTGAGTCGATATACGAGCAATCCAGGTCAATCTCATTGGATGGCCATGAAACGAGTTTTGGGGTACTTAGTACATACCCAGGACTTTGCTTTGCACTACAATAAATATCCTGCGGTCATTGAGGGATATTGTGATGCAAATTGGATCACCGGATCAACTGATTCCAAGTCCACAAGTGGATATGTATTCACCATTGGTGGAGGAGCGGTATCTTGGAAGTCATCCAAACAAACTTGTATTGCCCGCTCTACAATGGAGGCTGAGTTCATAGCCTTGGATAAAGCTGGTGAAGAAGCTGAATGGCTCTGGAATTTCTTGGAAGATATTCCATTTTGGCCCAAACCCTTGGCACCAATATGCATACACCGCGATAGTCAAGCGGCAATTGGAAGGGCTGGGAGCGTTATGTATAACGGTAAATCTCGTCATATACGACGAAGACATAAAACCGTTAGCCAATTACTCTCTAGAGGAATTATAACGATTGACTATGTAAAGTCAAGTGATAATGTGGCGGATCCACTTACAAAAGGCCTAACTAGAGATATAGTTGAGAAATCATCAAGGGGAATGGGACCGTGGCCGAGAACAAGTCATAGTGGCGGTAACTCTACCTAGAAGACTGGAGATCCCAAGATCTAGGTTCAAGGAGATCAAACAAAGTCATTTATGACGGTTCAACATTGTCAAATAAACTTTTGGTCCATTCTCTTATAAGACAATGTTCAGTACCAAGGATAAAACATTAAGGCTTTTTAATGATTCCTAAATTTGATACGGGGTATATCAAATAGTGTATCTACGGGATGACACGTTTAGGAAACACCTATGTAAGTGTGAAGTGTTAGCCGCTTCAAGGAGAATTCTGTAAGGCCAGTTCTCTACGCACTTATGAAACCAGGCGGTGTTCATGGCTGAAACGAACACAACAATGAGAACCAAAGACGGTTAAGGGTTGGTTGTGTGACTTGTGGTTGTCTTGGTATACACCAAAGTTCGACGGTTCAAAGATATCAAATCTACCGATTGATCGAGTATATCCGACATAAGTTCACTACGGAAAGTTCAAAGGGAAACCTACTTATCCAGATGCAATTAATCCTTACTTGCGAATCACACTGTTTTTCATGCATACTTCCGTGATATAGCCATTCCCCATTCATGTGGGGGATTGTTGGGTTTTTAATATATTTAATTAATATATTAAAGAGTTAAAAGAGGGTGAATGAGAAATGGAGGGAAATAAAATTTTGAGTGAAATTTTAATTTCCCTCTCCTTGGTAAATGGGCATTGTCTCATATCGGAAGAGGAAGAGGTTTTTTTGGGTATATAAGCAATTGCTCTTCTTCTAGCTCTTAAAGAGTTGAGAAGAAAGCAAGCCTCGCGCCATCGCCGTCGTCGCTCGCTCGGCTTCGGCTACGGCTTCGGCTTCGGCTTCATCTTCGGCTTTGGCTTCGGCTTCGGCTTCGGATTCGGATTCGGATTTGGATTCGGATTTGGATTTGGATTTGGTCAAATGATCGATCGGTTGATTAACTTTTTGGACCAAATTTATTTGTTAATAGTAAAATATTAACAGAAATGTTATTAAAATATTTATTTTAATAACAGAATATTAATATTAAATAAATATTAATATTAAATCCAAATTTCAGTTTTTTCTGTTTTTGTAACAGAAAATTAACTACCCATCAATTTTCCCTCTTTATTTTCCCTCTTTATTATTGAGTAAATGGCCATTTATGCAATGGCATTTATGCTGTGGCAGTTTTGCAGAAACAGCCATTCTGAAGAGACTCTTCAGATTTCAGCCCAACTTTTGGCTATAAATACAACACTATTCTGCTCAGAATTTCACTACGAATTTTCTGAGTTTCTCCTCCTTTCTTCTGCATACTTTTAGCATCAAACAAAGCAAAAAGTAAGTGTGATTTGCTACCGAACTTTGTGTTCACTGAAACACTGGGGTTTGCAGTACCACTACACGAGTGTATAATTCGTTCTACCCTGGGAGGAAATAATCCATAACCTTGGGTACTAGGAGGGATTAAATTCCTTAAGGAAACACTGTGAATTCAGTGGGCTCGAATTGGTTTCTTCATTTCTGTTTATGCATATACTTGTTTGTATTTATTTATATTTCCAGAATTATTTTACAAATACATTGTAATAACACCATATTCTCTATTTTCACGATTTCTATAACTGCTTCTTCAACAATCTGTGTTTATTCATTCAAAGACGTTATATCTCATAACTACTAATCTTTCGTCTATGGTTTTCGTTCGATAACTGTTTCTTATTACCATTTAAATCTTCACAGTCAGATAAATATGACATTGTGCGCATCGCATTGCATATTACCTTTTCTGCTTACTATTCTTATGTATTATAAATCTTCATTGTTTCAATCCTATTTTTAGTTTTTTTTCCGATAAAAAAATATGCCAATCTTCATGTAATATGAAATTCTGTAATAATTGTTAAGTAGTATTATGTTAAATGTGCTTTTCCTTTACCTAATTTGCGTTATGTCACGGAAAAGTCGTCTCACTAATTTAAAGCAGAAATTCTACGCATCACGTTCTATATTATTTTTAAAATATTTTGATGACATTTATAGAATAGTAAATTATAAAATTTTACTGTCCACATCCATTTTACCTTTTTCTTTTTTTCTTATAATCAATGTTTGTACATCCCTTTACTACCTAAATTTTGTCTAACCTCATATACATTACACTTATTACAAGTTTGTTAAACTTACATAAGTTGTATGATTTATGGTTTATAGAGTGTAATTGTCCTGTTACTATCACAGCCGATGGATTTGGAAAAGAAAAGGCAACACAACCTTTAACAGAGATAACATTTCACACGATTAAATTTTAAAGCTTTAGATAGATGTCCACATGCTTCATCATCTCAATCTCAATCAAAACATCTAAATTTACGCCGCCATCGACTTTCTGAATATGATGTGTCAACTTTAAATCATGAGACAGATTTTATTCTACCGGATTTAAATGAATTATCGCTACTGCCATGTTGTTATTACAAATTCAATTTGTAATATAACATGAATAGTTTATTTATACTAACAATATTTTAGTATGATTTTTAATTAGAACTTGACGATGTCAATATTGATGGTGACGTAGAAGGTATGTTCTTCAATAAAATTATCGTCCTATTAATTTACACAAATAATGACATTTTATACTCATATTTGAATAAAGTGTGTCAAGATTAATTAATTACCGTAATAATACGTGGAAACAATTGTAGAAATTAATGATTCAACTGAAGATGAACAAGAGTATGAAGGTATATGTATCTTAACCCAAACAATGATTCACTTATGTCCATTTTTTCCATTTTCACACCTAATATATTCTGATTTTAATATTATTTAGATATTGATTTTTGATACGGAAATAATGACAATCAAGGTATGCATATTTATTTTACAAATATGTATATACAATAACTAATTTAACAACCCCTTTAACTTAATGTTACATTTGCTTCTTTTCCTCATAGAGTATTGGGATATAGGCGATCCTACATATGAATGTGAACATTGTGATGCTTACTTCTGGTACGAAGAAAGAATCAAAAAGAAAATCCAACCAAAAAACAAGAGTTCTCTTTGTGTTGTAACCATGGAAAGATAGTCCTACCAAATCCAAAAGAACCTCCCTCAATTTTAAATCAATTATTATTCGGATCAGGTAACAATAAAATGTACCTTAGCAAACTTCAATACTATCTTTAATTATATGAATAAATTATTATTTATAATCAAATAATTTTATATAGGTCCAAAAAGTAAGCATTTCAGAGATAATATTAGAAGTTATAACTCAATATTTTCATTTACCTCAATGGGAGGAAAAGTTGATGCTTCTGCCAACCAAATAAAGGGCCGAAGAACATTCAAATTATCTGGACAAAACTATCATCAAATTGGGAGTTTATTGCAACCAGAAGGAACTCCCATGTTTGCCCAATTATATATATACGACACTGAAAATGAGGTTCAGAACAGAATACATGCACTTGGGTTAGTATTTAATTATTACAAATTATATATATCCATAAACAATCTCCCAAATACATACGTTACAACAAATTTATCAAAACATATGTTTATGCAGTCGGGATGATACAATAAACCAACTTCATGCTGAAATTGTTCAAGATCTTAAACAAATGCTTGATGAGAAGAATGTTTTGACAAAGTCATTTAGAATGGTAAGAGACAAATTCCGGGAAGATAGTCAGTCCAATGTTAGACTAAGATTGTGACGATCCGGCCCGTCGTCACGAGAGTTACCATCTCGTTATCCCCTAATTATGTGTTTCATATTTCTATATATGAGTTAGAGTCTATCGGGTGAATTCGGACTGGTTCTAGTTGAAAATAAGGCACATAACCTTTTTGAGTGAAGCTTGTATTTGAAAAGTCAACCTGAAGTTGACTATGTGGTTAGAGGGCTCAGAATCGAATTTTGATGATTCAGTTAGCTTCGGGAGGTGATTTGTGACTTAGGGGAGCGATCGGAACTGAATTTGGAGGTTCGATGTAGAAATAGGCTTGAATTGGCTAAGTTGGAATTTTGGCGAAATCCGGTCGATAGGGGAAATTTTGACCCGGAAGTCGGAATGGAATTCCGACAGTTGCAGTAGCTTTGTTAGGTGATTTTGGATATGTATGCAAATTTTCTGGTCATTCGGACATCGTTTGGTCGGGTTTTTGATTGGATGTTGGCTTTAGAAGTTATAGTTGAAACTTAGGCTTGAATCCGCCTTTATTTGATGATTTCCGTATTTAGGGATGTGTTTTTACGATTGTAACAAGTTCATATAGTGTTTTAGAGTAGGTTGGTGGTTTTCGTTGAGGTCCCGGGGGCCTTGGGTGAATCCGGGGGTCCAAACGAACCATTTTTGTTTAAGTGAGAAGTCAGATTTTTGCTGCCCTAGTTGCAAGTTCTTTTTGTTCTTTGCGATCGCAGGGGGCCTACTTCGATCACGTAGAAGACCTGGGGAAGACTTCACGATTGTTCTCTGCGATCGCAGGAACTTGGATGAGATCGCGTAGTTTGGTGAACTTGTGCAATGCGATCGCAGGCTAAGGAGTGCGATCGCGTAGTGTTAAGTCATGGTGCATTGCGATCGCGAGGGTCATGACGCAATCGCATAGAAGGAATTCTGGGAACTTAAAAAAATTTCATCGCGATCGCGTGCCTGGGGCTGTGATCGCATAAGAGTAAATCTGGGCGACAGTAGGATTAAAGGGAACATTTCAGTCGCATTTTTATGGATATTTTCCTCCATTTTTGAATACCTTGAGAGCTAAGCGACGGATATTGAAGGGGATTTCATCGGGAAGTGATTGGAGGTAAGTCTCGTGGTGTTAATACATCATTTTATCGAAGAATCTTTCATTAATTCTCTTAAATTGGGTATAAATTGAGGGGGTTAGGGCTTGGATTTTTGCTATGAAAAATAATGATTTGGTGGTTCAATTGAAGTCCGAGTTTGATAAATTTTGTATGCAAAGAGTCGTGGCAAGATAAGGATTCTGAAAATGTGACTTTTTTAATTTTTCGAGAAGAGGGCCCGGGAGTCGGGTTTTGGAAACTTCGTGTTTTTGGGTGTAATTCAAGTTATTTCGATTGGGTTATGTTTTATTAGCCTATTTTGATGTATTCCTATTGGTTTTGATCAGATTCTACACTCGTGGAGGTCGATTCTCGTTGCAAAGGCATTGCGGCCTAGTTATCGAGCCGAGTCGAGGTGAGTAATGGGTATGGATGATGACCTGAGGGTTTGAAACCCCGGTATATCACTATGTGACGCTGTATTGAGGCGAGACACATACTTTACTATGAGTGTAGGGTCGATCGTGATTGGGTACTATGGATTAGTCCGACTGTGAAATATTATATTGTGTTGTTGGCTATAATTGAGCCGGTAAACCTCCTACTTGGATGGTTGTGGATATCTTTGGGTTGTGAGCCAGTTATTTGGATCCCGTGAGGATCGTTATCATTGCTTTTGTGGTTATAGCATGTTATCCTAATATTAGTCCTGAGCTAAACACTGTCTAAAATGGTTTTCCAAACTCTGGTAATTCTAAATATTGTTTTCTACTGTTATTTATAAAAAGAGATTTCAAATGATATTTAGCCGGACTGATAGTGGATTGGGCTACGCGCCGCAGCATATCATTGATATTGCGCTTGGGCTGTAGGAGCCCCTCAGGAGTCTGAATCCCCATAATGAGTGCGGTTACCCAAATGGATCGGGCTACGCACCGTAGCAATCATATTCATGCATCTGTATTGCATTTAGATATACCTGTTGTATTGTTTAGCTGTTACTGCTGATTCTGAGACTTATACTGTTAAAAATGGTAAAAAGAAGATTATTGTATAACCTTGATTAGTGTAATATTGGGTATTCTTATCTTCACCGTTTTTATCCGTACTTATCACCACTAAGTTGGAAGTACTCACACTACTCCCTACACCTTATGTGAAGATCCAGGTACATCACAGTATAGCTGACTCCCTAGCTGCTCAACGAGCTTATACGGATTGTCAAGGTAGCTGCTAGCGTCCGCAGGACCTGACATTCCCTTCTATCCTTTATCTTTTAGACTATTGTTCCACTTTTGTCAGATACAGTTGTATTCAATATCACTATTGTATTCTTGGTAGAGGCTCATGGTTTATGACTCCAAATCTGTGGGAGATATTACATTGTGTTGGAGTTATTTTGCAACTATGCTAAAACATCATATTTCTATTATTGTTAAATACTGCTTTTGAAGTAAAGTATGAGCTGATAGCTCGGTATTGTGTGATATTGATCAGGCTGGCCTAGCAATGTGCTGGGCGCCATCGTGATCGGGTTTTGGTATTGTGACAAGTTGGTATTAGAGCCTAGCTTCTTAGGCCTCATGAGTCTTGAGCCGGTTAGTAGTGTCTCATGGATCGGTACAGAGACGTCTATATTTATCCTCGGGAGGCTGCAGACTTGTAGGAAACACTTCTCATTTCTTAAACTCTATCGTGCGGTTTTGTTGTTCCAAGAACTAAACTTCTGTATTCTATTCTCTTGCAGATGGCGAGGACTCCTGCTACAGGACGAGGTGGATTACCACTATTGCCACCAGCTAGAGGCCGTGGTCGCGGCCGTGGTCGTGGTCGTGGTAGAGTGGCAGGGGTAGTGCCAGTAGACCTACCTATTGCCCCTATCCAGGATCAGCCCCAGTGGTTGAGGCTCCAGCAGCACCCGCTCAGGCACCGGCAATGCCCATTGTTATTCCTGGCCTTCAGAAGTGTCACGACACTAGTTCACCAATCGTGAACATGTCGTGATGGCACCCAGTCCCCACGACTAGGTAAGCCTAACCTCGTTGCGAAATATACAAGTTTATGAACAATTAATAAGAAATAGCGGAAAATAATATAAAAGGAATGTAATCTGTGCCGCTTGGCACATACACCCGTCAAATACACTGTATAAAACACCACCAAGACCCGGAATACCACGGGCAACACAGACTAAAAGAGAATGTACAACTGTGGCTCTATGTGTAAAGAGTATCTAACAACGAAGAAGGAAAAACATCTACTAATACTATTAGAATAGAAGGAAGGCCCCCGGATCCGCGGACATAGCAGATCATACCTCGAGGTCTCCCAAAGTGCTGCTGAATCACCTGGTATGTGCCTGACCTGATGTACCTGGATCTGCACAACAAAAGTGTGCAGAAGAGTAGCATGAGTACACCACGGCGGTACTCAGTAAGTGCCAAGCCTAACCTCGATGGAGTAGTGACGAGGAAGGTCAGGGCCCTACTGAGAGGAAACAATACAAAATGATAGTAACGATAATAAACAGTTTAAAGGATAATAGTTCTGAAATAACAACAATGAAGAGATTGCTACAACCGTCTACAATTAAGCTAACAACAAGTAACAAAACTCAAATACAAGTCCAGGACCTGTGGGAATTGAACCCACAGTCCCGTCAACAGTACCCCTGGGTCTCCAGGAATCGAACCCGCAGCCCATGTCTCAATAAATCTCAGGATCTCCGGGAATCGAACCCGCAGTCCACATCTCAATAACATCAGGATATCTGGGAATCGAACCCGCAGTCCACATCTCAATATTATATCAATAGCTCAGGATCACCGGGAATCGAACCTGCAGTCCATATCTCAATAACTCAGGATCTCCGGGAATCGAACCCGCAGACCATATCTCAGTAACTCCGAATCTTCGGGATTCGAACCCGCAGTCCACAAACAATATCACTCCGGGTCTCTGGGAATCGAACCCATAGCCCTAGGATCTCCGGGAATTGAACCCGCAGTCCACTAACACATCAAATAAGGAAAAACACACAGAGAGAAGATAATATGTTTAACTACAACTTCACCGAAATTAGTGCCAACAATTTATCAAGAAGTTCAAGTAAATCAACAAGGCAATTAAACATGTTAAATCCTAGCTAGTCATGCTTTTCTAACTAATACCGGGTAAAGTAACGCTTTTATCAGCTAAGAGCAGAAATATCACTAATCGGACAATTCAAGTAAAGTGTGTGTTACAACAACCAGCGCATGTACACGTCCGTCACCTCGCGTACAAGGCATTTAAGCTATCACATAATATCCTAGGGGTGAAAGTTCCCCCACACGAGGTTAGACAAGCCACTTACCTCAACTCCAGTACAAAACCGCTAAGAAACAACTCTCTTGCCGCGAACGTCGGCTTCCATAGGTGTAGTATCTGAAAAAAATCAATAGAATCACATCAAAATAGGCCAATTGGGCATTACCCAATCAAAACAACTCAAAATACACCAAAACCCACAAGTTGCCAAAATCCGACTTTCGGTACGCTTATCGAAAAATCACGAAAGTTATATATTCGGGTTTCTTATCTCAATACGAGTCCGTGCATATCAATTTTATCGAAATCGGACTCCGTTTTCCCAGTCAAATCAAAGATTTCCAAAATTTTAGGCCTAGGGCTCAAACCCACCTTTAATCTTCCATTTTCAGTGAAATAATCACGGATTTCATGATAAACTAAAGAAATAAGGTCAAAAAACATACCCCCGATGATTTCCCGATGATAACCCAGCATTTCCCCTTCAATTTCCTCTCTTGGAGCTCAACAATGGCGATTTTTGTGTGTTAGGCCGCGACTGAAATGTTTCTGGACTTAAAGTCACTGCCATGCCAATTAACTCTACGCGATCGCAGCACTGGGCTCGCGATCGCGATGCACAAATCCTGGGCGGCCTACTTTTCCTCTACGCGATCGCGTGGTCCTGGACGCGATCGCGGAGAACAACTTAGCGACCCTACGTGATCGCAATGATACGAACGCGATCGCGAAGAACAAACTCGGCCGGCTCCCCAAACTACCCTACGCGATCGCATACTACCTCACGCGATCGCGAAGCTTCAACTTCCAGACTTACGCGATCGCACGCCTCACCTCGCGATCGCAGAGCTCCGGGTTTTTCCATTACGTAATCGCATCCTAGGATCGTGATCGCGATACATTACCACCACACTTTACGCGATCGCATGGCCATCTCCGCGGTCGCGGAGAGCAAAATTGCTCTGCAATTATTGCAGCAGAAACAGCAGTGCCTTTGGCACAAATTGGTCCGTTTGGACCCCCGAATTCATCCCGAGGCTCCCGGACCCCAACGAAAACCACCAACATACTCCAAAACACGATACGAACTTGTTCCAATCATAAAAACACCATCCTAAACATCAAAATCACCAATTACACACGGATTCAAGCCTAAGTTTCTTAAGACTTTTTGAATTGCACATTCGATCTAAAACCCGACCAAACGACGTCCGAATGACCTGAAAATTTGCGAACATATCCAAAATCACATAACGAAGCTACAGAAATTGTCGGAATTCCATTCCGACCCCCGGATCAAAATCTCACCTATCTTTCGGATTCGCCAAAATTTCAAACTTCGGCATTTCAAGCCTAATTGAGCTACGTACCTCCAAAATACATTCCGAATGCGCTCCCAACACCGAAATCACCTAACGGAGCTAATGGAACCATCAAATTTCAGTACCGAGGTCGTCTTAACACTGTTCCGGCTACAGACCATTTTCTAACTTTAAAGCTCTCTTTTAGGGACTAAGTGTCCCAAAATGCTCCAAATTTCAGAACCGACTGTCCCGACAAACCACAATAGCAGAAATGAACTTAGGGGAATAGTTAAATTGGGGATTGGGGCGAAATTTTCTAAAACGATCGCCCGGGTCGTTACATCTTCCCACACTTAAAAGATTCGTTCGTCCTTGAACGAGCATAGAAAACATACCGGAGTAGTGAAAAGATGAGGGTACTGGCTGCGCATATCCTGCTCGGTCTCCCAAGTCGCCTCCTCGACCGGCTGGCCCCGCCACTGAACCTTTACCGAAGCGATGTTGTCTCCCAAGTCGCCTCCTCGACCGGCTGGCTAGAATGGCTACTGGCTCCTCAACATAAGACAGATCCTTGTCTAGCTGAACAGAAGTGAAATCCAACACATGCGACTGGTCACCATGGTATCTCCGGAGCATGGAGACATGAAATACGGGGTGAACTCCGGCTAGACCGGGAGGTAAGGCCAACTCATAAGCAACCTCCCCAACACGCCTCAAAATCTCAAAATGGCCAATAAACCTAGGACTCAGCTTCCCTTTCTTTCTAAACCTCATAACGCCCTTCATGGGCGAGACTCGAAACAGAACCCGCTCGCCGACCATAAAAGCCACATCGCGAACCTTCTTGTCTGCATAACTCTTCTGTCTAGACTGGGCTGCACGAAGTTTGTCCTGAATCACCTTGACCTTGTCCATAGCATCCCGAACCATATCGGTACCTAGCAACCTGGCCTCGCCCGGCTCAAACCAACCCACGGGAGACCTGCACCTCCTACCATATAGGGCCTCATATGGTGCCATCTGAATACTAGACTGGTAGCTGTTGTTATAAGCAAACTCCGCCAGTGGCAAGAAGAGATCCCATGAACCTCCAAACTCAATCACGCACGCCCGGAGCATATTCTCCAAAATCTGAATAGTGCGCTCGGACTGCCCATCAGTCTGGGGGTGAAATGTTGTGCTCAGCTCCACCCGAGTACCTAACTCCTGCTGTACGGCTCTCCAGAACCGTGAAGTGAATTGAGTGCCTCTATCTGAAATGATGGAAACTGGAATACCATGCAGCCGAACTATCTCCTTGATATAGATCTCCGCCAGTCGCTCCGATGAATAAGTAGTGCTCACCGGTATAAAATAGGCGGACTTGGTCAGCCGATCCATAATAACCCAAATGGAATCAAACTTCCTAACAGTCCGTGGAAGCCCAGATACAAAGTCCATGGTGATGCGCTCCCATTTCCACTCTGGAATCTTAATCTACTGCATCAATCCACCCGGACGCTGATGCTCATACTTCACCTGCTGGCAGTTGAGGCATCTAGAAACATAATCAACGATATCTCTCTTCATCCGCCTCCACCAGTAATGCTGTCTCAAGTCCTGATACATCTTCGCGGCACCCGAATGGATGGAATACCGCGAGCTATGGGCCTCTGCTAGAATCAGCTCTCGAAGATCATCTACATTGGGCACACAGATACGCCCCTGCATCCTCATAACTCCATCATCCCCGATGGTAACATCTCGAGCATCACCACGCCGAACTCTATCCCGAAGGACAAGCAAATGAGGGTCGTCGAACTGACGCTCCCTGATGCGGTCAAATAGAGAAGACCGAGAAACCACACACGCCAGAACCCGGCTGGGCTCCGAAAGATCCAGTCTAACAAACTGCCTGGCTAAAGCCTGAACATCCATTGCTATAGGCCTCTCCGAAGCTGGTAGATATGCTAAACTCCCCAAACTCTCTGCCCGACGACTCAGGTCATCGGCAACCACATTAGCCTTGCCCGGATGATAGAGAATAGTAATATCATAGTCCTTCAGTAGCTCTAACCATCTCCTCTAATGCATATTCAGGTCCTTCTGCTTAAGCAAGTGCTGCAAGCTCTGGTGATTAGCGTAGATCTCACAAGGAACCCCATATAAGTAATGACGCCAAATCTTCAAGGCGTGAACAACGACAACTAGCTCTAAATCATGAACAGGATAGTTCTTCTCATGCACCTTCAGCTGTCTGGACGCGTAGGCAATCACCCTACCGTCCTACATTAATACTGCACCGAGTCCAACTCGTGAGGCATCACAATATACAGTATAGGACCCCGAACCTGTAGGCAACATCAATATAGGGGCCGAAGTCAAAGCCGTCTTGAGCTTCTGAAAGCTCGCCTCACACTCGTCTGTCCACCGGAAAGGGGCACCCTTTTGGGTCAATCTGGTCATAGGTGCTGCAATCGAAGAGAACCCCTCTACGAATTGACGGTAATAGCCCGCCAAACCAAGGAAACTGCGAATCACAGTAGCGAAGGAGGGTCTAGGCCAACTCTGCACGGCCTCCACCTTCCTCGGATCTACTCGAATACCATCACTCGACACCACGTAGCCCAAAAATGCCACTGAACTCAACCAGAATTCACATTTAGAGAACTTGGCATAAAGTTGCTTCTCCCTCAGAATCGAAGCACTATCCTCAAATGCTGCTCGTGCTCTTCCCGACTCCGGAATATACTAGAATATCATCAATGAAGACAATCACGAACGAGTCCAGATAAGGCCTGAACACACTGTGCATCAAATGCATAAAGGCTGCTGGGGCATTAGTCAACCCAAAAGACATCACGAGGAACTCATAGTGACCATACCGAGTCCTGAAGGCAGTCTTCGGGATATCTGACTCCCGAATCTTTAGCTGGTGATACCCAGAGCGCAAATCAATCTTAGAAAACACCTGTGCGCCCTGTAACTGGTCAAACAAATCATCAATGCGAGGCAAAGGATACCGGTTCTTCACTGTAACCTTGTTCAACTGACGATAGTCAATACACATACGCATAGAACCGTCCTTTTTCTTCACAAACAACACAGGAGCACCCCAAGGCGAAACACTGGGTCGAATGAAACCCTTACCCAACAACTCCTGTAACTGATCCTTCAACTCCTTCAACTCAGGAGGAGCCATACGGTACGGTGGAATAGAAATGGGCCGAGTGCCCGGCAACAAATCAATAGCAAAATCAATGTCTATGTCGGGCGGCATGCCCGGGAGTTCAGCTGGAAATACATCAGCAAAGTCACGTACCACAGGAATGGAATCAATAGAGGGAGTGTCAATACTGACGTCCCGCACATAGGCTAGATAAGCAGCACACCCCTTCTCAACCATACGCTGAGCTCTGAGAAAAGAAATAACACGGCTAGGGGTGTGATCTAGAGTACCACTTTACTCAATACATGGAATGCCTGGCATAGCCAGCGTCACGGTCTTGGCATGACAATCAAGAATAGCATAATGGGGTGACAACCAGTCCATGCCCGGAATAATATCAAAATCGACCATCCCGAGCAACAATAGATCCGCTCGGTCTCAAAACCACAAATGGTAACCAAACACGACCGATATACACGGTCCACAGCCAAAGAATCACCCACCGGAGTGGAAACATAAATGGGGGCACTCAAAGAATCCCGAGGCACACCCGGATGAGAAGCAAAGTAAGAAGACACATATGAAAAAGTGGAACCAGGGTCGAATAGAACCGATGCCTCCCTGTGACTAACCAGAATAATACATGTGATAATGGAATCAGATGCAACAGCCGCATCGCGATCAGGAATAACATAGAATCTGGCCTGTCCCCCCTCTCGAGGGCGGCCTCTGGCACCCTGACCCCCGCCCCTGGCTGGCTAGGCAGGTGGAGTGGCAGCTGGAGTTGGAATGATAGCCTGCTGGCCCTGAGAACCACGCTGAGGCTGCGAAGACTAACAAGGTGCTCCCCTCTTACGCCTGGGGTACTCCCTAACCGGATGGCAAGTATCCCCGCACTCAAAGAAAGCTCTGGCAGGACGCGGTGGCTGTGACTGACCGGCCTCAACCCCACTAGTCTGACCCCTGGAAGGACCCCGCACAGGAGGTGCACTGGAAACTGGGGGAGCAAAATAAGGCTCCTGAGGTGCTGGAAGAGTTGGAGTACTATCGGCTGCTGGCAAAGCTGAGTGAACTGGTCGACCGGAATAATCCCTGCCAAAACGACCGGCTGCTAAAGTGCGGGCACCAGGGAAATGGCACGAGTCACGAGACCTCTTGGCCTCTCTCTCTCCCCGCTCTCTAGGGAGCATACTCTCGATCCTCCTGGCAATTCTCACTTCCTGCTGATAAGATATATCTGTCTCCAACTCTCTGGCCATGCTGGATCGGATCGGCGGAATCGGGCCCTCAATAAATCTCCGCACCCTCTCCCAGACCGTGGCTACCAAAGCCGGTGCATGCCTGGCTAGACGGGTAAAACTGATAGCATACTCTGATACTGACATGGAGCCCTGTCGCAATCGCTCAAACTCCGAGCACCAAGAATCCCTAAGGCTCTGAGGAACAAACTCCCTCAAAAACAGATCTGAAAACTGCGTCCAAGTCAATGAAGCAGACTCCTCTGGACTATCCAACTCATACGTGCGCCACCAATCATAAGCAGCCCCACGAAACTGAAAAGCAGTGAAGGAAACCCCGCTGGTCTCCACAATCCCCATAGTACGAAGAATACGATGACACTTCTCCAGGAAACCCAATGCATCATCTAAAGCCAACCCACTGAACACTGGAGGGTCATATTTCTTGAACCTCTCCAATCTACGCTGCTCGTCCTCAGAGGCAGCTGGCTCACCTCTGGGCTATGCTGGGGTGGCAGGAGGCATAACCATAATCTCTGGAACCTGTCCCACTAGCACACGCTGCTCAGGTGTAATAGCTGCGGGAGTCTGGGGCCCTCCCCCGGCCTGGGATGTAGCTGCAGCGAGAGGAAGCAACCCCGCCCGAGCTAAAGTGGTATACATACTCATGAACCGGGCCGTGGTCTCCCGGAGTCGCCGGAGTAGTGGTAGCCGTGAGTCGGTGTACCGGTGCCTCGCGCTCCAACCTGGTCTACCCGTGGCACCTCAGCAGCAGCGCGCGCGGGTGCTATGGTTGCACCTCGGGCGCGTCCTCGTCCTCTACCTCGGCCCCGGCCTCTGACGGCGGCAACAGGGGGCGCGGGTACCTGATCGTCGCGAGTAGGTCGTGTCCTCACCATCTGTGAGAAAATAGAAAGCAATAGTTTAGATTTGATGCCAAAAATGTCACACGACAAGGAATCCAAAAGAAATGAAGAGTTTCCTAAACAATTACATAGCTCCTCGTAGATAAATATGGAAATCTCCGTATCGATCAACAAGGCTCTAAGTAACCGGTCTGTGTCCCGTGACTGCTATGAACCTTGAGCTCTGATACCAACTTGTCACGACCCTAGTTCACCAATCGTGAACATGTCGTGATGGCACCCAGTCCCCACGACTAGGTAAGCCTAACCTCGTTGCGGAATATACAAGTTTATGAACAATTAATAAGAAATAGCAGAAAATAATATAAAAGGAATGTAATCCGTGCCGCTTGGCACATACACCCGTCAAATACACTGTATAAAACACCACCAAGACCCGGAATCCCACGGGCAACACAGACTAAAAGAGAATGTACAACTGTGGCTCTATATGTAAAGAGTATCTAACAACGAAGAAGGAAAAACATCTACTAATACTATCAGAATAGAAGGAGGGCCCCCGGTTCCGCGGACGTAGTAGATCATACCTCGAGGTCTCCCAAAGTGCTGCTGAATCACCTAGTATGAGCCTGTCCTGATGTACCTGGATCTGCACAACAAAAGTGTGCAGAAGAGTAGCATGAGTACACCACGGCGGTACTGAGTAAGTGCCAAGCCTAACCTCGATGGAGTAGTGACGAGGAAGGTCAGGACCCTACTGAGAGGAAACAATAACAAAATGATAGTAAGGATAATAAGCAGTTTAAAGGATAATAGTTCTGAAATAACAACAATGAAGAGATTTCTACAACCGTCTACAATTAAGCTAACAACTAGTAACAAACTCAAATACAAGTCCAGGACCTGTGGGAATTGAACCCACAGTCCCGTCAACAGTACCCCTGGGTCTCCAGGAATCGAACCCGCAACCCATGTCTCAATAAATCTCAGGATCTCCGGAATCGAACCCGTAGTCCACATCTCAATAACATCAGGATCTCCGGAAATCGAACCCGCAGTCCACATCTTAATATTATATCAATAGCTCAGGATCTCCGGGAATCGAACCCGCAGTCCATATCTCAATAACTCAGGATCTCCGGGAATCGAACCCACAGTCCATATCTCAGTAACTCCGGATCTCCGGGAATCGAACCCGCAGTCCACAAACAATATCACTCCGGGTCTCTGGGAATCGAACCCATAGCCCTGGGATTTCCGGGAATTGAACCCGCAGTCCACTAATACATCAAATAAGGAAAAACACACAAAGAGAAGATAATATGTTTAACTACAACTTCACCGAAACTAATGCCAACAATTTATCAAGAAGTTCAAGTAAGTCAACTAGGAAATTAAACATGTTAAATCCTAGCTAGTCATGCTTTTCTAACTAATACCGGGTAAAGTAACGCTTTTATCAGCTAAGAGCAGAAATATCACTAATTGGACAATTCAAGTAAAGTGTGTGTTACAACAACCAGCGCATGTACACGCCCGTCACCTCGCGTACAAGGCATTTAAGCTATCACATAATATCCTAGGGGTGAAAGTTCCCCCACACGAGGTTAGACAAGCCACTTACCTCAACTCATGTACAAAACTGCTAAGAAACAACTCTCTTGCCGCGAACGTCGGCCTCCATAGGTGTAGTATCTGATAAAAATCAATAGAATTACATCAAAATAGCCAATTGGGCATTACCCAATCAAAACAACTCAAAATACACCAAAACCCACAAGTTGCCAAAACCCGACTTTCGGTACACTTATCGAAAAATCACGAAAGTTATATATTCGGGTTCCGTATCTCAAGACGAGTCCGTGCATATCAATCTTATCGAAATCGGACTCCGTTTTCACATTCAAATCAAAGATTTCCAAAATTTTAGGCCTTTAATCTTCCATTTTCAGTGAAATAATCACGGATTTCATGATAAACTAAAGAAATAAGGTCAAAAAACTTACCCCCGATGATTTCCCGATGATAACCCAGCATTTCCCCTTCAATTTCCTCTCTTAGAGCTCAACAATGGCGATTTTTGTGTGTTAGGCCGCGACTGAAATGTTTCTGGACTTAAAGTCACTGCCAGGTCAATTAACTCTACGCGATTGCAGCACTAGGCTCGCGATCGCGATGCACAAATCCTGGGCGGCCTACTTTTCCTCTACGCGATCGCGTCGTCCTGGACGCGATCGCAGTGAACAACTTAGCGACCCTACGCGATCGCAATGATACGAACGCGATCACGAAGAACAAACTCGGCCGGCTCCCCAAACTACCCTACGCGATCGCATACTACCTCACGCGATCGCGAAGCTTCAACTTCCAGACTTATGCGATCGCACGCCTTACCTCGCGATCGCAGAGCTCCGGGCTTTTCCATTACGAAATCGCATCCTAGGATCGTGATCGCGATGCATTACCACCACACTTTACGCGATCGCATGGCCATCTCCGCGGTCGCGGAGAGCAAAATTGCTCTGCAATTATTGCAGCAGAAACAGCAGTGCCTTTGGCACAAGTTGGTCCGTTTGGACCCCCGAATTCATCCCGAGGCTCCCGGGACCCCAACGAAAACCACCAACATACTCCAAAACACGATACGAACTTGTTCCAATCATAAAAACACCATCCTAAAAATCAAAATCACCAATTACACACGGATTCAAGCCTAAGTTTCTAAAAACTTTCCGAATTGCACATTCGATCTAAAACCCGACCAAACGACGTCCGAATGACCTGAAAATTTGCGAACATATCCTAAATCACATAACGAAGCTACAGAAATTATCGGAATTCCATTCCGACCCCCGGATCAAAATCTCACCTATCTTTCGGATTCGCCAAAATTTCAAACTTCGGCATTTCTAGCCTAATTGAGCTACGGACCTCCAAAATACATTTCGAACGCGCTCCCAACCTCAAAATCACCTAACGGAGCTAATGGAACCATCAGATTTCCGTACCGAGGTCGTCTTAACACTGTTTCGGCTACGGACCATTTTCTAACTTTAAAGCTCTCATTTAGGGACTAAGTGTCCCAAAATGCTCCAAATTTCAGAACCGACTCTCCCGGCAAACCACAATAGCAGAAATGAACTTAGGGGAACTGTTAAATTGGGGATCGGGGCGAAATTTTCTAAAACGACCGGCCGGGTCATTACAAGAAGGCATTAGTCCAGATATTATCTATTTGTACTGGGTTGGCTTAGGTATTTTCAGCTACTACTGCAGCAGCGACATCTTAGACGGGGGGTGGTCATCATACCTCCGCAGCTCGCACACCAGAGCAGGTTGTGCAGGGACTTCAGACACTAGAGGCAGTCCCAGCTCAGGCAGTTGCATTGTGCCAGTTGCGCCAGCCCCAGAGTATGTTGTACCAGTGATGCCTGACGACGAGCAGCGTCAATTGGAGAGATTTGGTAGACTTCAGCCACACGATCCCAATAATATAATATAGGTGGACGGTGTGCCACACAATCCCAATAAATATAACATAGGTGGACGGCGTGCCACACGATCACAATAAATATAACATAGGTGGATGGCGTGCCACATGATCCCAATAAATATAACATAGGTGGACGGCATGCCATACGATCCCAATAAATATAATATAGGTGGACGACGTGCTAATTATAATATAGGTGGACAGAGTGCCACACGATCCCAATAATATAATATAGGTGGACGGCGTGCCACATGATCCCAATAAATATAACATAGGTGGACGGCGTGCCACACGATCCCAATAAATATAACATAGGTGGACGGCGTGCCACACGATCCCAATAAATATAACATAGGTGGACGGCGTGCCACACGATCCCAATAATTATAATATAGGTGGACGGCGTGCCACACGATCCCAATAATTATAATATAGGTGGACAACATGCCACACGATCCCAATAAATATAACATAGGTGGACGGCATGCCACACGATCCCAATAATTATAATATAGGTGGACGGCGTGCCACATGATCCCAATAAATATTATAAATGATTCATATAGCCTCTCTCTCAAGGAGTTCCCTTTTAGGGAAAACTCAGCAATATAATGATCTACCCAATAAGGGTACCACTAGCAGCCCAATCATCTCAATAATGGAGATTACATATAACGCTCAACCGAATAAGGGAGCAACAACAATTATCATCTACACGACCCGACAAGGGATCCAACCACATTTCTTCACAATACTTACAATTTTGACTTCATAAAAGTCACTATCATTTTAGCCAAAGCTCCTAGAAATCTCATGTTTCATAAATAATTCCTCAACTAACTCATCATGTTGAATTCATCATTTACTAGGAATGATTCTCAAAATATACCCCAAAGCAAGTACAAATAAGACTCACGGTCATGCTAGACGCCAGTGTATAGATACTCGTCACCATGCCTATACACCGTACTCGATCATTTAGCAAATAGCAAGCAATGATACTCTAGTCCTATTCCCTCAAGCCGAGATTAGATCAGACACTTACCTCGGTCCGAAAATAGCAATCAATCCTCTAGCACCGCCTTTCTTCTAGAATCCGACTCCGAAAAAATGGTATCTAGTCATTTTTAGTTCAATAACATCAATTAGGGCTCAATAACACAATCCCATAGCCTAAAAAATGAAATTCCCATCATTCTTCCAAAAATAGCAAAATACGACACCGGGCCCACATGGTCCAAACTCGAGGCTCGGACCAAATTCCAATCACCCATGACCCCACGAGTTAGAATATATGATTTGTTTCAACATCCGACCTCAAATTGAGGTTGAATCACCCAAAACCCCACAAGCCCTAGTTCTACCCAAGACCCCCATTTCTACCTTGAATTCATGACTTAGGGCTAGGATTAATTAGGATTAGGTGAAGAAATAATGAAGAAATGATGTTAGGAAAACTTACCCAAGGAGCTATGGAGGAATAGGAGCTTGTAACTTGAAAATGGAGGGTGGAGGAGAAGAGCCAGTATGAGTTTTGTGTGAAAAATCCCGTGCTTCTGTTCTGTTTTTATTAAAAATCACTGGGCAAAAATGCCCTATGCGATCGCATACAAGGCATTGCGATCGCATAGGGTAGGGAGCTATTGCACTGCGATCGCGGGAGGATTAATGCAATCGCATAGAGTAGATATGATTTGGCCAGGAAAGTGTTCTATGCGATCGCGAGGGAGACAATGCGATCGCACAGATTTGGAAAGCCGGTCAATGCGATCGCACAAGGAAAGATGCGATCGCATAGAAAATTTTTGGGCTCCTGAATTTTACACTATGCGATCGTGGAACCACCTATGCGATCGCATAGAACAAAATACCAAATTCCAGCAACAGCTAAAAAAATACCAGATTTTCAACGCAAAAACATCCCGAACCACCTCCGAAATTCTCCCGAGCCCCCAGGGCTCCTAACCAAATGCACACACTAACTCAACAACATTATACGAACTTGCTCGAGCAATCAAATCGCTAAAATAACATCAAAAACAAAGAATCAACCCCCAAAACTCAAGATTTCATTTCAAAGTTCATAATTTTCTAACTTTAGCTTTTTGGTTCGAAACACGTCAAACGACATCCAATTTCGACCAAATTTCACAGGAAGCGCTTCACCAATATTTAAGACCTATACTGGGCGTTGGAACCAAAATACGAGCCTGATACCTATATTTTCTAAATCATTTTCATTTCCATTTTTCCTTATTAATTTCAGAAAATAATTTAACGGAAAAATTCTTTTACCGGCGTTCTGGACCTCGGATTTCGACTCCGGGCACATACCCGAGTCCCATATTTTTCTACGAACCTCCCGAGATCGTCACATCACCGGTCTGGGCCCGTTTACCAATAATGTTGACCAAAGGCAACTATATCAATATTAATATTAAAATTCTTCGAATTTTTCATAAAATTCATTTATCTTAACACAAAAACTTTCTGGCTTCACGCCCGGACTATGCACACACATCGAGGCAAACTGAGAGTGAGGTTTCCAAGACCTCGAAAGCGCGGAAAAAGGGAGAAATACGGTGATGACCCATTTGGGTCATCACATTCTCCACCTCTAAAACAACTGTTCGTCCTCGAACGGACAAAAGAAAGAAGTACCTGAGTCAGGAAATAGATAAGGGTAACGGCTCCGCATATCAGACTCAGACTCCCAGGTCGAAGCCTCAAGAGGATCACCTCTCCACTGCACACGTACTGAAGGAAAACTCTTCGACCTCAACTGTCAAACCTGCCGGTCTAGAATAGCTACCGGCTCCTTCTTGTAAGACAGAACCTTGTCCAACTGGACAGTACTGAAATCTAACATGTGGGTAGGATCACTGTGATACCTCCGGATAATAGACACATGAAACATTGGATGCACAACTGACAAACTTGGTGGCAAGGCAAGTCTATAAGCCACCTCTCCCACTCGATCAAGTATCTCAAATGGGCCAATATATCTAGGGCTAAGCTTGCCATTCTTCCCAAATCTCATCACGCCTTTCATAGGCGATACCCGGAGCAATACTTGCTCACCAACCATGAAATCTACATCTCAAACCTTGTGATCCGCATAACTCTTTTGCCTAGACTGAGCTGAACGCAACCTCTCCTGGATAATCTTGACCTTGTCCAAGGCCTCCTGAACTAAATTAGTACCCAACAACCAAGCCTCTCCCGGCTCGAACCATCCGACTAGAGACCGACATCGCCTACTATCTAACGCCTCATAAGGTGCCATCTGGATACTAGACTGGTAGCTGTTATTGTAGGCAAACTCTGCTAAAGGCAAGAACTGGTCCCAAAGAGCCTCCAAAATCAATAACACAAGCTTAGAGCATATCCTCTAATATCTGAATAGTCCTCTCGGACTGACCGTCCGTCTGAGGATGGAATGCTGTACTCAACTGAACCTGGGTACCTTGCTCATGCTGAATTGCTCTCCAAAAGCACGAGGTGAACTGCGCAGCCCAATCCGAAATGACAGATATCGGTACCCCATGAAGACGAACAATCTCTCGGATGTAAATCTCAGCTAGTCTCTATGAAGAATAGGTAGTAGCAACAGGAATGAAATGTGCTGACTTAGTCAGCCAATCAACAATGACCCAAATAGCATCAAATCTCTTTCGTGTCACCGGAAGTCCAGTAACGAATTCCATGGTAATCCGCTCCCACTTCCGCTTCCACTCGGGAAGCTCAATCCTCTGAAACATACCACCAGGTCTCTGATGCTCATACTTGACCTGCTGAAAATTTAAACACCGAGCCACATATGCAACAATGTCTTTCTTTATCCTACGGCACCAGTAGTGCTACCGCAAGTTCTGATACACCTTCACGACGCTCGGGTGAATAGAATACCGGGAACTATGGGCCTCCGCTAAGATCAACTCCCGAATGCCATCAATATTAGGCACACATACTCGCCCTTGAGATCTCAAAACACCATCCGCATCCAAAGTCACCTTCGTGGCACCTCCACGCAAGTGGTCTCTGGCTGACCGGAACATATGCAAGACTACCCATGCTGGCTGACTTCCTACTCAATGTGTCGACCACTACATTGGAGTTACCTGGGTTGTATAAGATAGTAACATCATAATCCTTCAATTGCTCCAACCACCTCCGCTGCCTCAAATTCAACTCTTTCTGCTTGAACATGTATTGCAAACTCTTGTGATTCGTGTACACCTCACATGTCACACCATATAAATAATGCCTCCAAATCTTCAAGGCATGAACAATGGTTGCCAACTATGGATCATGGACTGGGTAGTTCTTCTCGTCGATCTTCAACTGCCTCGAAGCATAAGCAATAACCCTGCCATCCTGCATTAATACCGCACCAAGACCAACGTGGGAAGTGTCACAATAGACAGTGTAAGGTCCTGGACCTGAGGGAAAAACCAATATCGGTGTTGTAGTTAGAGCTATCTTGAGCTTCTGAAAGCTCTCCTCGCACTCATCTGACCACCTGAATTGGGCACTCTTCTGGGTCAACCTGGTCATCGGGGCAGCTATTGATAACAATCCCTCTACAAACCGACGATAATAACCAGCTAACCACAAGAAACTACAATTCTCTATCGTTGAAGCTGGTCGAGGACAATTCTTAACCGGCTCAATCTTCTTAGGGTCTACCTGAATACCCTCAGCTGATACGACATGACCTAGAAACATCACTGAACTCAACCAAAACTCGCATTTTGAAAACTTGGCATACAACTGGCTATCCTTTAGAGTCTGAAGAACCACTCTGAGGTGCTGCTCATGCTCCTCCTGACTGCGGGAGTACACAAGAATATCATCAATGAAGACAATCACGAACAAATCCAAATAAGGCCTGAACACTCGGTTCATCAACTCCATAAATACTGCTGGGGCATTGATCAACCCAAATGACATGACCAAGAACTCATAATGCCCATACCGAGTGCGGAATGCTGTCTTAGGGACATCAGACGCCCTAATCCTCAGCTGGTGATAACCCGATCTCAAATCTATCTTGGAAAACACATTTGCACCCTGCAACTGGTCGAACAAATCATCAATCCTCGCCAGTGGATATTTGTTCTTAATTGTTACCTTGTTCAGCTATTGATAGTCGATACACATTCGCATGAAACCATCATTTTTCTTCACAAACCGAACTGGCGCACCCCAGGGAGAGACACTTGGCCTGATGAAACCCTTCTCCAATAAATCTTGCAACTGATCCTTGAGCTCTTTTAGCTATGGCGGGGCCATACGGTACGACGGAATGGTAATGGGCTACGTACCTAGGGCCATATCTATTCAAAAATCAATATCCTTGTCGGGCGGTATACCCGGCAGGTCTGAAGGAAAAACCTTTGGAAACTCCCGAACAATAGGGACTGAGTCAATAGAAGGAACCTCTGAGCTGGAGTCGCGAACATAGGCCAAATAAGCTAGACACCCCTTCTCGACCATGCGTCGAGCCTTAACATAAGAAATAACACTGCGGGTGGCATGACCTGGAGACCCTCTCCACTCCAATCAGCGCATATCCCGTAAAGCCAAAGTCACGGTCTTGGCGTGACAATCAAAGATCGCATGATACGGATACAGCCAATCCATCCCCAATATAACATCCAAATCTACCATGTCTAGAAGCAATAGGTCAACACGGGTCTCAAGACCCTCAAACACTACTATACAGGAACGATGGACCCGATCAACCACTATAGGATCACTCATTGGTGTAGATACATATACAGTAATACCCAAAGCATCGCTAGGCATAGGCAGGTAGGGTGCAAAATATGATGACACGTATGAAAATGTAGACCCAGGGTCAAATAACACCAAAGCATCCCTGTCGCAGACCAGAATAGTACCTGTAATAACGGCATCGGAAGACTCCGCCTCTGGCCTATGTGGCAAATCATAGAAACGGGCCTGGGCCTGACCCCTTGAGCCGCATCCCTAAGGCAATCAACCACTGGCTGAGATCAACCTCTACCGGTCCGAGCTCCACCTCTACAGTCCCTAGCTCTACCTCTAGGATCTCTACCGCCGCCTCTAGCTGGCTGGGTGGGCTGTGCATCACCCGCTGCCTGAATCATGGGGGGAGGACCCTGCTGCTGAGAACTGCCTGAAGCTCGAGGGCAAAACCTGGCAATATGCCTCGGGTCACCACAAGTATAATAAGTCCTCTGCTAGTGAGAATAACGGAGTGGGGGTGCACTCATACGCTGCTGATCTGACTGATACTGCTGGGGATCACCACTGCCTAAACTACCATGAGAAGTCTGAAGAGCTACTGAAAGAGCGTCAGTGCCTGACCCCTACCATAATAATCCCTACCTCCAAATGAGGTACCACTGAATCTACCAGAATGACGAGGTCTCTTATCTGACATCTGACTACCTCCCCGTACGAGGGCCACCTCAACTCTGTGGGCCGCATTGGCCGCCTCCTGGAAGGAACTATCACTACCAACTCCCATGGCCATCTATAGGCGAATCGGCTGAGTCAGACCCATCAATAAATCTCCGGACCCTCTCCCGCTCTATATGGAGTATCACCATTGCATGGCGTGCCAAGTCAATGAATCTGGTCTCGTATTGAGTAACTGTCATGGTACCCTACTGAAGGCGCTTAAACTACCTACGAAGTGCCTCCCGTTGAGTGACATAGAGGAACTTATCTAAGAATAACTCTGCGAACTGGTCCTATGACAAAGCCGGAGACCCTGCTGCTCTAGATAGAAAAAAATCCCTCCACCAAGTCTTGGCGGATCCTAAAAGCCTGAAAGTGCAGAAATTGACCCCATTGGTCTCCACTATGCCCATGGTCCTGAGAATCTTATGGCAACTGAATAGGAAGTCCTGGGGATCCTAGAATGGAGCACCGCTGAAGGTGATAGTGAATATCTTAGAGAACCGATCAAGCCTCCACAAAGCATCAGAAGTCATGGCCGCTCCATCACCGACCTGAGCTGGCATACCTGACTGAACTGCCATAACTGGCTGAATCACTGAAGCATGGGCCTAAGGAGTTGCCTGCTCTGGGGTACGTGTAACAGGAGTCTGAACCCCTCCTCCAGCCTGAGAAGTAGCTGGTGCAGCTGGTAACAACCCCGCTCTAGAAACACTCTCCATAAAGCTTGCTAGTCTAACTATAGCATCCTGAAACTCTGGGGTGATCACAACTCCTCTTGGGACCTGAGTTGGGCCCGCCTGTACTGTTGGGGCTGGAACCTCCTCATCATAGTCAACATGAGGCTCCACCTCTGGAACGACTACCTAGGGCTGGGCTCTGCCCCGGCCTCGGCCTCTGGCACGACCTCGGCCTCTAACGCTTGCGGGTTCAGCTGTGGGCTCGGGCTGCCGCGCAGTGGAAGATGAAACACATGTTCTCGCCATCTGCGAAAGAATAGAGTAGAAGGACAATCAGTGTTTGAAAAAAAAATCGCACGACAAGAAAGAACAAAAGTGAAATTTTTCCTAACTATGTAGCCTCTGAGGGATAAATACAGACGTCTCTGTACCGATCCCTCAGACTCTACCTAGTTTGTCCGTGAGTAGCGAGACCTATGTAACCTAGAGCTCTCATACAAACTTGTCACGACCCAGATTTCCCACCATCAGAAGTCGTGATGGCGTCTACTATCAAAGCTAGGCCAGACAATCCTTAACAACAGAATATACTAAAATAATTAAAAATTGCGGAAAATATTTTAGAAATACAATAAAGAAGAATCAAATGCGGAAAAATACTGAACATAACACGACCCCAAAACCTGGTGTCTCTTTCTCACAGACTACTAAAGAATACTACAACCAAGTCTGAATGAAAGAAAAATACATAAGTATGTTCTGATACAATAAAAACAAACTGAGATAAGGGATAGGGACTTCGGCCTGCGAATGCCGTCTAGGCTACCTCGAGAGTCCCTAGGCTGAAGACAACTCCCAGAAAATATCCTACTGCTGCTGTTGTCCGAAAGCTGCTCCAACGTTGTGATCCGTGCAAAAAGCACAGAAGAGTAGCATCAGCACAACCGACCACATGTGCTAGTAAGTGCCTGGCCTAACCCCGTCGAAGTAGTGACGATGCTAGACAAGACTTACTAAAATCAACCTGTGCAGCTATATATATATATATATACAACGACAACAGAAAGAACAACATGATTATATATGAAGGTATACAACTAAAAAAAAAGAACAACAGGATTATATGTGAAGGTATTCAACTGAAAAGGGAGCATGCTCAAAAGATAATGAACAATGGGAGCAGGTCATCTGAGACAACATTAACTAAATTCACATTTATTTACTTTCATAAGTGGTCGGCGCGCCACACGATCCCATAGTATTTATCATAAGTGGACGGCGTGCCACACGATCCCAATAATATAATATATGTGGATGGCGTGCCACACAATCCCAATAAATATAACATAGGTGGACGGCGTGCCACACGATCCCAATAAATATAACATTAGGTGGATGGCGTGCCACACGATCCCAATAAATATTACATAGGTGGACGGCATGCCACACGATCCCAATAAATATAATATAGGTAGACGACGTGCCGCACGGTCCTAATAATTATAATATAGGTGGACGGCGTGCCACATGATCCCAATAATTATAATATTGGTAGACGGCGTGCCACACGATCCCAATAAATATAACGTAGGTGGACGGCATGCCACACGATCCCAATAATTATAATATATGTGGACGGCATGCCACACGATCCCAATAATTATAATGTAGGTGGACGGCAAGCCACACGATCCCAATAAATATCATAAATGATTCATATAGCCTCTCTCTCAAGGAGTTCCCTATTAGGGAAAACTCGGCAATATAATGATCTACACAATAAGGGTACCACTAGTAGCCCAATCATCTCAATAATGGAAATTACATATAATGCTCAACCGAATAAGGGAGCAACAACAATCATCATCTACACGTCTCGGCAAAGGATACAACCACATTTCTTTAAAATACTTACAGTTTTGACTTCATAAAAGTCACTACCATTTGAGTCAAAGCTCCCAGAAATCTCATGTTTCATAAATAAATCCTCAACTAACTCATCATGTTGAATTCATTATTTAGTAGGAATGATTCTCAAAATATACCCCAAAGCATGTATAAATAACACTCACGATCATGCTAGATGTCAGTGTATAGATACTCGTCACCATGCTTATACACCGTACTCGATTATTTAGCAAATATGAGGCAATGATACTCTAATCCTATTCCCTCAAGCCGAGATTAGATCAGACACTTACCTCGGTCCAAATATAGCAATCAATCCTCTAGCACCGCCTTTCTTCTAGAATCCGACTTCAAAACAATGGTATCTAGTCATTTTTCATTCAATAACATCAATTAGGGCTCAATAACACAATCCCATAGCCTGAAAAATAAAATTCCCATCATTCTTCAAAAAATAGCAAAATCCGACACCGGGCCCATATGGTCCAAACTCAAGGCTCGGGCCAAATTCCAATCACCCAAGGCAACTGAGAGTGAGGTTTCCAAGACGTTGGAAGCGTTGAAAAAGGGAGAAATATGGTGATGACCCTTTGGGTCATCACATTTCAAGTTTAGCAATCAGGAGCCTGCCACGAGAGCATGGGAATACATTTCAAGTTCAGCAGTCAGGAGAACGACTGGAGAACATGGGAATATATGTCAAGTTCAGCAATCAGGAGCCCGCCTGGAGAACATAGGAATACATTTCAAGTTTAGTAGTCAAGAGCCCGCCTGGAGAACATGGGAATACAATTCAAGTTAGTAATCAAGAGCCCACCTGTAGAGTAGGGAATACAATTCAAGTCAGCAGTCAGGAGCCCACCTAGAGAACATGGAATACAATTCAAGTCAGCAGTCAGGAGCCCACCTGGGGAATAAGGAATACATTCAAGTTCAGCAGTTAGGAGCCCACTTGGAGGACATGGAATACATTTAAGTTCAACAGTCAGGCGCTCACCTGGAGAACAAGAAATACATTCATGTCTACAGTCTGGAGCCCACACAGAGAACATGGAATACATTCAAGTTCAGCAGTTAGGAGCCTATCTGGAGTACAGGGAATACATTCAAGTTCAATAGTCAGCGCCCACATGGAGAGCATGGAATACATCCAAGTTTAGCAATCAAGAGCTCGCTTAGGGAGTATGGCAATACATTTCAGTTTAGAAATTAGGAGCCCGCATGGAGAGCAGGGAATACATACAAGTTTAGCAATCAGGAGCCCGCTTGTAGAGCAGGGAATACATTTTAGTCTAGTCATCAGGAGCCCGCTCGGAGAGCAAGGAATACATTCAAGTTTAACAATTAGGAGCCCGCCTGGAGAGCAGGGAATAACATTCAAGTTTAGCAATCAGGAGCCCACCTGGAGAGCAGGAAATACATTCAAGTTTAGTAATTAGGCTCGCCTGGAGAGCATGGGAATATATTTCGAGTTCAACAATCAGGAGCCTGCCTGGAGGACAGTGAAAACACTCAAGTTTAGTAATCAGGAGCCCCCTAGTGAGTAGGGAATACATTCAAATTTAGCAATCAGGAGATCGCCTAGAGAGCAAGGAATACATTCAAGTTTAGAAATCAGGAGCCCACCTGGAGAGCATTGGAATACATTTCAAGTTCAGCAGTCAGGAGGCCACCTGGGAGAGCACATGAATACAATTCAAGTTCAGCGGTCAGGAGCCCACTTGGAGAGAACGGGAATACATTTCAAATTTAGCAGTCAGGATACCACCTGGAGAGCACGGGAATACAGTTTAAGTTCAACAATAAGGCACCCACCTAGAGAAGAAGTGAGGACAGTTCAAGTTTCAAAGGAAGATAGTTCAAGTTCAGCAATCAAGCGCCCCACCTAGAGAACAAGGGAAGACAGTTCAAGTTCAGCAATGAGGTGCCACCTGAAGAACAAGGAAGACAGTTCAAGTTTCAAGGAAAAGAAACTTCAAAGCAAGATAGTTGAAGTTTCAGCAATCCCCACCTGGAGAACAAGGAAATATCGTTCGAGTTTTAAGGGAAAGCAGTTCAAGTTTCAAAGGAAGACAGTTTAATTTTCAGCAATCAGGCACCCACCTGGAAACAAGGGAATTCACTTCAAAATTCAATTCAAGTCAGCAATAAAATAAGCTCACAGAAAGAATGCGAGTCAATAGTTCGAGGTGATCAACAGAAGTTAATCACAACAAAGAAAAAAAAGGATAAGGGCAAGAAGTTAATCCAAATACAGAAGTTGACGAAAGATGTAAGCTCCTTAGGATATGGCTGGAGTCACAAGCATGGTGTGGTGTCTGGGTTTGGTCTGAAAAGTTGAGTTGAATGAGCTAGCACCTGCAACTAGCAAGCGTCAAGATTGAAATCCAAAGTCTGCATGAAGAACCATTCAAGACTCAAGATCAAGCTTCAAAAGACTTATAGATAGGAATGTTATAACTTGTAGTTGACAAGCATAACTAGTCTGCTTTATTACTTTTGATTTTAATGTAATAAAAGGACGACGGACCGGAACCTCGGCAGAACGGCACCTCGACTGGCTCTTCTAAGGCCCCAAAATTTTTTTCTGAGTAATTTAAGATTTTGTAGTGCCAAGGTAGGCTAAATTCTTTTATTTCATGTGAAAATAAGGATTTATGATATGATGGATATCAATTGGAAATGTTAATATGTGTATAAGTCATATTAGAAGTGAATTGGGGTCTAAGGAGAGGCCTAAGTCTAAGCCAAGTTGGAAAATTTCATATTACACGAAAGTTGTAGATGAGTGTGATAACTAGGAATTTTTCATGCTTTTAAACCCCTTCTTGCCCGAGCTTTGTGCATAAAATGAGTTGAACTGGCCTTGAATTGCTTACAAGTGCGCTATTTTGCAGGTTTGAGCGACAAAAGTACGAATACCGTCAAATCGGCTAAAAAAGGAGTGAAACCGGCTAAGCGTCAAAGGAAGAAGTAGAAGGACTCAAAAGAAGCCTGTGCGGACCGCACTGTTTTGGTGTGCGGCCGCACATGTCGATTCAGAGAACAGAACAGTCAAAGCTTCTACTGCACGGACCGCACTGATTTTGTGTGCGGCCGTGCAGGAATGTTCAGAGAAGGCCCAGTTCAAAGGCAGATCCACGCGGACCACGTCCACTTTCGTGCGGTCCGCAATGATGAAGACCAGAGAGAGAACTGTTCAAGGAAAAATCCCACGCGGCCGCGTGCCAAATCAGTGCGGCCCGCGTGGGTGAGGAATCAGAGAGGTTGCCGCGTACCATTTCTACGCGGTCCGCGTTACTGTACTTACGCGGCCGCGTGACATAAGTGTGCGGTCCGCATGACCTGTTCCAATGCCAGAGAATCTGAAGCCCAAATGCCCTACGCGCCCGCACG